>QANZ01039485.1:0-24726 GCA_003254925.1 Chamaecrista fasciculata
TGGTCCCAGAAATTCTTTTGAGAAAAGAATTTGGAGGCTAGCACGTCGGTGGTCAAAGAAACTGTCTGTGTGGATTACTGGCAGAGGGAGAACTCTGGGAGTGGATCCGTGGAACTCGCCCCGTACAACCATCGTTTGGAACTCTGAGGTATAACACTAACCAAAAGTTTTAAATTCTACTAGCGGATCCGTTCGGGAATCATAGGACCTAGGCGTTTTTATTTAATTTTATTTTTGCTTCCGCTGCCTTAGGCGCCTAGGATTCCCAACACCTTCATGGCTTCAACCCATTTTTTAGAGTTGGGACCCACAATAGCTTCTTGATAGGTGGTAGGCTCACCACGCTCCATGAGCAACACATCCTTGTTTTCAGTCATCAAAAATCCATATCCTTGAGGTTGAGAACGTGTTCTATCAGACCTTCGTGGTCCTTGTGCTACTAGAGGAGATTCCACAACATCTTGTGGCTCTTCTTTAGTTTCCGTCTACGCCTCTAGAGTGTCTTGTGGATCTTGAACCTCTTCAAGATCTATCTTACTCCTACTGTCTCTTTTGGAGACAAAATCCTTTTCTAAAAAGAATCTATTTCTGACTACAAATACTTTGTTGTCAGATGGGTAGTAGACATAATACCCCCTTGTTTCCTTGAGTATCCCAAAAACAAACACTTTAGAGATTTGGGAGACAGTTTATCGTTAGGCTGTTACTTAACATAAACTTCACATCCCTAAACCTTGAGGTAAGACAAACTGGGCCTCTTCCCAGTCCATATCTCATATGGTGTCTTCTCAACTGCCTTAGACGGAACACGGTTAAGTGTGAACGCAACAGTTTTTAGAGCATGCCCCCAAAAGGATGGCAGAAGATCAACATGACTCATCATAGATCGGACCATATCCAATAAAGTCTGATTCCTCCTCTCAGAAACACCATTCCACTGTGGAGTTCCAGGAGGGGTAAGTTGTGAGACTATCCCACAACTTCTAAGATGATCAATAAACTCTTGGCTCAAATACTCGCCTCCTCGATTGGATCGAAGGACTTTGATTTTCTTGCCACGTTGGTTCTGTACTTCACTTTGAAATCTTTTGAACATTTCAAAAGACTCTGACTTGTGCTTCATTAGGTAGACATAGTCATACCTACTGAAGTCATCATACCTACTGAAGTCATCAGTGAACGTTATGAAGTATGAGTAACCACCCCTAGCTTGAGTACTCATGGGTCCACATACATCATTATGTATGATTCCCAATAAGTCAGGTGTTCTCTCACTGTGGCCAGTGAAGGGCGCCTTTGTCATCTTACCAAGTAAACAAGATTCGCAAGCCTCATATGATTCAAAATCAAATGAGCTTAGAAGTCCATCTTTATGGAGCTTCTCTAGGCGTTTCTCATTTATATGGCCTAAACGACAATGCCAAAGGTACGTAGGATTTGATTCGTTAATCTTGATCCTTTTGGTATCAACGTTATAGATATTGTTATCGTGTTGTCGTTCTAATTTTAAGACGTAATGATTATTTTGTAAATCACCATAAGTAATTAAAATATTGTCTTTATAAATAGAACACCTTTCATTGCCGTTTACACATGTAAAACCTTCCTTATCCAAATAAGAAAGGGAAATAATGTTTGAACTCAATGAAGGTACATAATAACAATTATTCAAAATGAAAATAAGCCCAGAGGGAAACACAAGCTCGTATGTTCCCACAGCAACAGCAGCAACTCTTGCTCCATTGCCTACACGTAGGTCCACCTCGCTTCTGTCCAGCTTTCTACTGTCTCTAAGACCCTGCACATTTGTACAAATGTGAGAACCACATGCTGTATCTATTACCCAAGTGGTTAAAGTAGAAAAGTGAACGTCTATAACAAAGATACCTGAAGTAGAGACCTCACCGCTCTTCTTCTTCTTTTGATCTTCCAAATACAGTTTGCAATTCCTTTTCCAATGTCTTGGCTTTTGGCAGAAAAAGCAAATCGCATCCCTTGAAGGCTTCGCCTTCTTGGCAGGTTGTGGGTTAGGCTTGTCCCCTGGCTTGGTCTCACCAACCGGGGCTTTACCCTTCCTCTTTCTTTTGCCCTTCCCTTTCCCTTGGTTTTTCTGAACCATCAAGCAAGCAACGTCCACAAAGTCATTGAAGTGCTTCTCATAAGCAGTTTTTTGAGCTCTTGGAGCGTCGTTGGCAGGCTCTTCAGGGGAAGGGTTTTCTAGGACATAAAGCTTCCTTTCTTGGGTGAGAACAATTCTCAAATTACGAAACCAATCAAGGAAGTTCGTTCCATTTAACTTATCCTTCTCAAGGATAGATCGCAGTGATAACGCTGAACTTATATTGTTTGCCATGATTCTACAACTAAGATATGAAAGTTAATTAGCAAAAAGGTCCACCATTTTATAAAACCCAGAAAAATTATTATTAGTGGCTAAGATCCATATTTCACCAAAGTTTACCTTCGCTTGTGCGATAATGCAACCTTAGGTTATTTAGGTAGGTAACTCTTTACCAATCACATCACATGTGACTCTTAGATCGTTATTGGACTGTATCATCGTATGATACTTATTATGGCATGTTTATCCCATCTAATGCCTTGAGGTCCAAATCCGATTTGATAACCCCATTAAGTCACGCAACAAAAATTGTGAATGGCCAAACTTAAAACAATGAGGCGAAAGCCCAACCCTATATCATCAAGGCCCATTAAACACGTGTAGCTTGGGCTATCACCGCATCCAATAAACCAAGATTTCAATAAGGCATCGCGTTGAATCTTCCATTCACCTGTGTCTCCTCAAGATAAAAGTAGATACGTGTAGCTTGGGTTATCACCGCTCCACAATGATCGAGATTTTAACAGGGTGTTTTATTGATGGCATTAAAACTTAAGATTTTATAAGGGTTCAATTTTATTTCAATTTTGGTTCAATTTTAAATTCAATTTTAAAATTAAACGAGTGTGCCAAGTGTTTATCCCCATGTATCATATACATATAAACACATGCACGAATTTTGTATCTCATACAAAATCCTACGCTCGTATCGAATATGTGGTTGTGCGTAAAAATATAAAACTTGCATGTTAAAATCGCGAATCCTAAACATACATCTAGCGCCAATTTGTATCATATAAAAAAACTAAATGCATAAAATAACCGTGTTTGGATATGTCTCATCTACCCTAAATTCCCTCAAGCCAATGAGAGAATCTTTCTAAAAGAAAAAGAAAAATTACATTGGGAAACCTCATTTGAACATATGAGGGGAGTGAGGTGAGAAAAGAAATTACATCAAGAATTTAGGGAGACGACACGCAGGCCGTATTTACCAAAATAAGACCTAGAGCCATATCCAACACCATACTCATACATGAACAATTCATATATATATTCACGGCATCAACATTCAACAACACAAAAAAACGAATTTTGATTGTGTTCAATTAGGGTTTGTGCAATTAACATGCCTTCTTGAAAAATAAGTCTTCCATCAATAATTCAAGATTTCAAGAATCATATTCAAGAAGTCGAATCTATTGACCCAAAATTTATCAATTCATAATTTATAATTTTTCGGCCAAGACCTATACTTTTCAAGAAATTTTTTAATCAATCAAATTGATTACCTTATGTATCACTTATGTATCAAATACATAAATTTGCACCATTTTTACATTAGGTTAAAATCGTGTGGTGGATAATTGCAAAAATTTGAGCGTATCGAATGAAAAACGGTAAACGTAAAAACATACATCAACATGTATATTCACAAAACTAGTATAAACACAGAATTAGCCTGGCTCTGATACCACTGTTGGAGATTATGGTGCAAAATGCAGCGGAAAGGTAAAATTTAAAAATTTCATAATCTCCTCCAAAGGATCCACTACTTGTGTTTATACCAGAAAGAAAAGACGTTTACCTAAATCAGACGGTTGCTTTGAAAATCGCAATTCCAAGAAGTCCACAGACTCGTGTCCTTCCTCTGCCAGTGATCCACATGAATAGTTTGGTAGATACTCAAATGCTAGCCTCCAATCTTTTCTCCAAGAGATTATGGGACTCGATCTACAATCTTGGAATTTCAAGAACACTTCTTGAAGCCTCTAAGAACAAGGTGGCGCACTACCAAGAATCAAATTCTTGGCCACACAACTCTAGGGTTTTTCGCTTCTCTCACTTCCTCTAGGGTTATGCGACTTTTTCCTCTTTTCCTCTCACCCAAGTCGACTTTTGCCTAAACTTTAGGGTTAGGTCGAACTATTCTTCCCATTCTCTTAAAACTAGGTTTAGGCGACTTTTGGGGTGGTATTTATAGAGTCTTACTCTTGAAATAGGGAATTACTAATCTAATTAGGGAATCCCCAAATCTTGATTATAAAATTACATTAATATTATAATTCAAGATTAAAAGGCAATCTTAATTTAAATTTCAAGATCATATCTTGAAATCCAAATCTTGAAAGCACACTTCCCATTGGTTGGAGTGAGTCAAGAGGATTTGAATTCTTAATTAAAATATTACACTAATATCTTAATTTAAATTCAAAATGCATTCTTGAAATTCAAAATGCAAGATCAAATCTTGCATTTGATTACCCAAGAATGCGCCCCCCTTGTCTATTTTATAGGAATTTAATAAATAAGATAACAATCCTAACTCTTAGGAAGTTATAACCAACTTATTAATTTCTCTAACAAATTGAATTAAAATATTACCCTAATATCTTAATTCAAATTTGAATCTTGAATTCAAATTTAAATCTTGAATTCAAATTAACAAAATCATATTTCATTAATTTAATCCAAGAGTGAGGCGCTACCTCACCTTGTTATCCAATATTAGAGAATTTAATAAATCAATAATCCCCTAACTCTTAGGAGACTTAATCAATTCATTATTCCCTAATATTTTAAACAAGAATTCAATTGTAAATAGATTAATCAAATTAACTATTTAACAATTAATATATTTAAACTTGTCTAACAAATTTAAATATCACAAATGTAGATTTTATTTAAGACAAGACTTCATGTCCTAAGACATTCAACTATGTCTTAAATTATGTCACTAAAGTGACTCACGAATTAAACTTTAATTCGTGTCCCATTAAAGTATCTTGATCCTGCTCATGTGTGACCCAGCAGGCCTCACGTGAAATTGGCAGCAAGCCATCTCTATGACTCACAAGTCGAGAGCGGACTCTAGCAAGCTATCACGACTACCCCAAAACACGTGAGTTATCGTTTTAACATAAACGATTTAACCTTAGTACCACCTTGTCATAATCCCTATTGTCACACGATATTTTGGTCATGGATAAGGCATGGGAAAATCATCCTTGTAATCCAAGCCATAATTTTCTCGATTCCTTGAGTTAGTCCCATTACCTTGTGTGGCCACACATTCCTTGGACAAACTCATCGAGGAGCCCAGTCAAATATCTCTCATCTTAATGAGGGACAAAATTCCTTATTGGTCAACCACATTCCTCAACACGACAAACAACTAAACCCGTACCTAGCCTGTATGGCTACCCTGTAACGGGCAACGTTGGACTAGGCCAAAGTTCAGCATCTACAACGCCAGAATAGTCAAGACCTCAGGTCTAAGGGCATCGTGATAGGTGTACAGGAGAGACTAGTTTATGATTAAACCCATGCAGGACTCTCCGTGTCGGTCCAACAACTTGTAACCCATTACATAATTGCAACATGACTCTCGTGAAGCATCGCATGCGTGTATCTCTATACACCGAAGTCATGCTGGTCTTAGTTCATTCATGTTCCCACGTGAATAATCGACCAGGGACAATTTAGAATAATTATCACATAATTAATCAAGGATTGTTATCACAGTAAACATGCTAATAATATGATAACGACATAATTTATCATCTATAAATCAATCAAACAATATGTCTATACATATAAAATGATTGGCCTTAGGGCACAATCTCCATCACTTCTTCTGTTGCATGTGTAGGTATTGTTTTTGGAGACCATGATGGCTCTATTTGGGATGGCTTTGGCTCTTCTATGTTTGCTGTGATTCCTTTTGCAGCTGAAGCTGTAGCTCTTAGGCAGGCTTGTAGCATGATTGAAGGAAGCTCTCAAGTTAGAAAATGTTATCCTTGAGTCAGATTGCAAGGATCTTGTGGAGGTTGTTTTCTGGTAACAGTGTGAATGTTGATTGGAAGAGTGACTCTATTATTCATGATATTTCTGCTCCTTTGAAGTCCTTCTCCAATTGTTCCCTTGTGCATGTTCCTCAGCAAGTAAATTATGTTGCTGACTGGGTGGCTAGGAAGGCTGCTTTGAAGATGTGCTCCTCTGGTTGGGTGAGGTCACCCCCCATCTTCGCTGGCCAGGTTATTATCTGAGGATGTTGCTGTTGGTTGTCCTGGTTCTAGGTCCAGAACTGGGGTTGGTTGATTGCTTGTTGCTTTTGTTGTTTTATTTATTGTTGCTTTCTTTTGTTGAACTCTGTTCTGCCCTCGTGTTCGGCTTGTTTTTTTGCTCACTGGGCCTTGCGTTGTTTGCTTTTTAATGAAGTTATTCTGGCAAAAAAAAAAAAGACAATTCAGATATGATTTTTGCTAGAAAAAAAAACAATTCAAATATGATTTAAATGCCCCCCTATGTCTAAAGTCTATCATTGGATACTAAATTATGATTAACGATATAAAAATTATTTTTGTTACTCACTTAAATTTAAATGTAAGTTTCGATACAATGTTTCTGCTAGTGCTATGTATTAGATCCACTCTTGAATTTATAGATTAAATTATAAGTATTTTACTATTTTATTAGGATCATCCACTTATGTGACTTGATCTTTTACTTATTTGCAAAAGAAAAAAAAGTAAAATAAACATAGGAAGATCTTATCTTTAAATTTTGTTAAAGATGTATCTATAAAGAAAATAATGTTAAATTGTACCAAACCTTACCAAGTACAGACAACAAGTAATTTTTTTTTGTTATTTTTGCAGCCAGCAATAAAAATCCTAAGGAAATCCCAACGTATCTATGGTATTGTCTATTATCCATTATATATTCTATTATATAAATAAAATTAATCTCTTTAATTCTATTATGATTATCTGGTCTATCCCACAACCATAATCTAGAATTATCATCGATTCTCTAATTTAGAAATTATCATGCCATAAAAAAAATATCATCAATTCAGATATATTTCATCATTAATGATTAAATTAAATAATTTTGAATTTCTAAGTTAAAGTTATTGAGTAAACTAACTATTTAATCTTTGAAAGATCACCAAACTCACAACTCAATCCTTGAAAAATCAAAATGGTATATTGTTTTAATCTTTTAGGAATTAAAAACCATACCCTTTTGATCATTTGGAGATTAAACATATATTTTAATCTTTCAGAGACTGAGTTATCAACTCGGTAATTTTTCAAGGACCAAACTGTTAATTTACTCTAAAGTTATCTCTAATATTTTAGGCTAAAGTGCACTTTTGGTCCCATAATTTTGGCAAAGGTCTCAATTTGGTCCTATAACTTTTTTTGTTGCAATTTTGGTCCCATAAACTTTGGCAAAGGTCTCAATTTGGTCCCATAACTTTTTTTGTTGTAATTTTGGTCCCATAACTTTTAAAAACGTCTCATCGTTGGTTTCAAACTGATTTTCATCCATTATCTACTGTTAAATCCACTTCACTCATATTTGCCACGTCATCATTCAACTTAGTACATCAGATCATCTTTAACGACAGAAAATGGATGGAAATCAGCTTGGGACCAATGGTGGGACATTTTTAGAAGTTATGAGACCAAAATTGCAACAAAAAAGGTTACGGGACCAAATTGAGACCTTTGCAAAGTTATGAGACCAAATTGAGACCTTTATCAAAATTATGGGACCAAAAGTGCACTTTAACCAATATTTTATAAATTTGGGTGTCCTAACCTAATGTGTGTGTATATATATTTGGAAAATTTTAATCTTTCAAGGATTAAAAAGTATACCGTTTTAATCTTTCAAGGACTAAAGAGTATACCGTTTTAATCATTTAAAAATTAAATGTGTATTTTAATCTTTTAGAGTCCGAGTTGTCAGCTCGGTAATCTTTCAAGTACCAAATTGTCAGTTTACGCTAAAGTTATCTCTAATATTTTATAAATAATTTAAATTATTTTAAATTTAAAAAGTGTATTTTAAATTTTTAGAGACTAAATTGTTAGCTCAGTAATCTTTCAAGGACCAAATGGCTGGTTTACTCTAAAGTTATCTCTAATATACCTGGTGTGTGTATATATATATTTGGGTAATTTTGCGGCTTTGATTCTTTGAACAACCGACCATTCTGTGTTTTGTTCGTAGTAGTCAGTTCCGTGGCTTCTTCTCTTTACTCCGTTTGGAAGAGTCGAGAACCCTAAATTTCGCAGCGTAAAACTGAGAAATTGAAGCGTAAATGCTAGTTTCAGGTGCTATCAGCGACGTCTTGGTGGCTCTCCCATCTTCGGGAGCTCTCAGAATGCCGGAGCTCCGGCACCTGCAAGCTTTTTCTGACGCCAAGACTTTTCTTTCCGCTGGATTCCTCAAAGTAAGCTACCTCTTTATTATTTCATCTTTATACTTAATACTCTTATCTTCTTCTTTATGCATTCCTCATTTTTCTCTGCTTCTGACAGGCCTCTTGAATATTGATTGTAATTTAGTTTGGGATATTTATCTCATTGTTCGAGAATTATTTTTTCCTTTTAGTGAGCAAAGTACGACCTGATATTTCAATTTGTATGGGAAGATGCTGGGGGCTTTGAAATTAATTATTTTCAGCGAAGCTGAACTTTCTCTATGGCTATGTTTTTCGACTAATTATGTTTGGAACTAAATGTATTCAGCTTTCAGAATGAGACTGAAAATAAATAGCCATGTAGTTTTAATCATTTTTATGAATCCTGACCTTTGCTATCTTCATTTGGATGCTTAAGAGTAACTACCATAACCAATTGATGGAAGATGAATGTTGGACACAAGGGTTCCTGAGTTTTAAGTACCAAATTACAAGTATATTATGGTCATTTGTCAGGTTATAATAAGTTCAAAAAGACTACTATGCTAATTGCTAGAAGGTTGATTTGGCTGAATATGGTATGCTTTATTTATTCCTGCACTAATTCATTCTTAGTGACGTATTTGTTCAAATGATACTTCCTCCACTCCTGGATTGTGAATTAAAATAGGTTCTGGTTTGGCTATGCATTTAGATATTGTAAAAGCACTAAATTAAGCTCCATCATTAATATTTTAATTTGATGGATATGTCTAAAATGAAATTTTTTAAGATAATATTTATATCACTATTTGACCTCAAACTTGAGAAAAATTCCTTTTGCAACTTTGTTGGTCGTTGAAATCTTCTTAAGCTTTAACTTTTGGCTAATTGACCTTCATAAACAGATGGCGCATCTTGATTCCTAGTAACATTCTGTGGTTCATGTTTATTCCATTATCATACTTTGACTAGTTTTTCCATTAGGAAAAATGAATATCCTGTGCACCGCTTCCTTGGTTGAACTTTCAAGTCCTGTTAATTGAACCTTTATCGGAAGTCTAGCAACATGAGATTATCATTCAGAAAATGAAACCTTGAGGATAAGGTCCACATCATTTGACTTCAAGATGAAGGTTAATTTGAGTAACAATTGAGCAAGAAATTTAAGTAAATGTTGCATTTGTTTTGAATATATCAAGATTTCATCTCAACACAACAGTTTCTACCTAGTTGAACATTTGCTTCTTATATCTCCTGTCATATTGTTCGTATCTGATCCTTGTGGACTGGAAGCTTAAACATAAATTTTGATATTTAATATACTTTGCATGCTACACTAAACAAAGCACGTTTAAAGTATCCTTTTCTGTTCTAGATCTAACCTACAATTGGAAATTGCCAACTGTAGACCATAATTTAAAGTATCCTTTTCTATTGTAGAGCTGTCCTTCAATTTGCAATGCTAAGCTCTATAGACTATACAATTGCCGATCTAGAGGGTTAGTCATCAGGGCGTCCGCAAATTCAAATGATAATATAGTGCCTGTTGCTCCCCTTCAATTGGAGTCACCAGTTGGGCAGCTTTTGGGGCAAATATTGCAAACACATCCTCATCTACTGCCAGCAGCTATTGATCAGCAACTTGAGAACCTTCAAACTGATAGAGATGCAGATGCCCAGAAGGAAGAATCTTCTGCGTTAACTCAAGATATCCTTTACAAGTAAGTATTTTATGTATTCATAAACCAAACTTTGTTTTGTTTTGTTTTGTTTTTTTTTTTCTTTTTCCTCCCTTTAAATTGCTTTGATAACAGATTAGATAAAACTGGTATGTGTTTCCTTTAAAGGTTCTGGTATTACTCTCTTTTGTTGCTTTATTGGATGTTGGGAGGGTGGCAGGTCTTACCATATGCTTGGGTCAAAAGGCGGAATTGGACATCAAATATTTTGCATCTTTTTACTGGAGTATAACAAATAATATAGGCATTTGACCATTGGAATAATTATGTTTTTAAACGTTTTGAATGGAGGAAGCTGGCTTGCTAACTGATAGGAACTCTTATAAATATATCTATGTTGATACTGAAAATCATCATCAGCAATACTACCAAACAGAGATGACAAGGTAGGAATTCTTACACAAACCAGAAATGGCAGAAATAGAACCAGAACAATCAGAGTTGCTGTAGATACCAGGGAAAATTAGAAAATAAGTACATCTAATATTTGTGAGGCTCGGACTTTCTCAAGTAAGGATAGCAACGGGTGAGTACCCTATCATTTATCCTCTATCCAGATCTGTATCCATTCAAACTACCCATTATCTGTGTCTGAATTACTTTATACTTGAAATACCTAAAAAATAATGGATAATGGATAGGGTTTCCCTTGTTAACAATTACCCCATACCCAATATCCACAATAAAAAAACCTAATTAAACAAAAGATAATTATCCTAAACACAATTAAAAAGCTTTGAATTATTCAACAATAAAATTTTACATAATTAAGTCTTGAGTTTGTCAACTTCAACCAAATTAAAAATCTCTTTTACTATATAAAAGAGTAGGATGTTTACAAATTTGTTTTCTCAAGATATATTTTTCAACAAAATGGTGACATTCAATGGTCTCCAACCAAAGTAACCTCTTAATATTTGTTGGGGTTTGCATTCAAATCCTACCTATTCACTTGTAAGTTCAACAGCTTAGGAATTCCAAGGCCTTAGTTTGAGCATCTAATGACAACTTTTGAAGCAAATATATACTCGATCTGTGACATGAAGCAGCAGAAGTAATCATGGAGAAATGATTTGTGAGATCCTGAGACATGAAGAAAAAGACAATGATATGAACACTTATGAAAGGAAGCCCCAAGTCTGAAAACAAAGATTTCAATGCCTTAAAAGAAAAAGAAACAGATAAAGTAGGCTGGCTGCCAGAAGCTGAAGCTGCCAAAGAGTTGTGGGTATTAGTTCCAAATGCAATGTGGATCAATTGGATGGTCTGTTGGTGCAACACTTGGTTATGCACAGGCTGTTCCTGAGAAGCAAGTGATTGCTTGCATAGGCGCCGGAAGTTTCCAATCCAAATACTTATTGTAGTTGAATATGTCATATGCATGATATTGATGTCCAATCGTGATAATTTTCATTGATGGGCGATTGAAACTTCCAATTGTGTTGATACGAGTGCTTTTGGTTCCATTTATTTTAACATTAGTTAGTCTTTCCATAAAGATATGCTTCAAATATTATGGAGGGTCATATCTCCATAAATGGAGAAGAGGATCATGCCCCTACATTTACATATTTTTCATAATCAATTCATTAATGGAAACGAGACTCTTGCTCCATGTTTCATTGAGTCATTCATCTTGTATTGCCAATTTGTCCAAAATTTGGAAGCTGTCCTTCAGTTATATGTGCAGATCATGATTTGAGAATTTGGCTTTTTTCTTACCATATGGTTCTCATCATTTTCTTATACACATGTACTTATAGACACATTTTTGGATAGGATTTGGTGATGTCCTTTATTTTTTAAGGATAATCATTTTCATTAAATTGTGCAACTGCATGCACTTCTTAAAACTAATATTTTTCGTTGAGAATTCAGATATAGGGGAACTCGAGAGTCAAGATGCAAGCCATTTTATTTTCTCTTATCGATATAGTTGTAAGTAATAAATTTTACTCTTCCACGTTTTTTGTTTCTTTTACCTAGTGTCTTTTATCAATAAGGTGCTTCCACCTATTTTTTTTTTTTGTATAAACCAAGAGTATCCACCGTCGGGAACCGTGACTAATCCGTCTTCCGCGGGTCCTCCACTTAAGGGTATAAACCAAGGCTTCCACCTATTTTTTATGACCAACTTAAATCTAGTTTTCTCAATCAATTGTAGTGTGTGTATGTATATGTAATTAACAATCAGTGTTTAAGAATTTAATTTATCTTCCATCATATTGTGTTTAAAGAAGATAGTCCAATAATCCGGGGAAGGGAAAACCCAAAGAAAACTATTGGAGAAACAACCCGGAAAGATTTATCCATCAATAACCTAATTGTGGACATATGCAAAGATATAACATGTCGGGGTCAGTTGATCCATATAGCCGACCCTACCTAGTGGGAAAAGGCTTTGATTGTTGTTATTGTTGTTTATGGATTGTAAAAAAAATGCTTATATTTTATGAGGATGCATAAAATGTACTCATGGGGTTTAGGGCTGGGTTTTAAATGAAGTTTGAGTTTGTGTTTGAACTTGATTTTGTTACCTATCTAAGTTCAACCCCCCAGGGATCAAGAGAGGATGGTACTCAATCTGTACCCAAAGCTTTATAGCATACATTACTTTTTCGTTATATATTTATATATTTTTATTAATTTCAAAACTTACATAAATATATATAAAAAGACAAAATAAGATTTTAGATCTTAAGGGTATGTTTGGCAATTAGGGAGGAAAAGAGAGGGGGAGAGATTGAAGGGGAAGGGAGGAAAGGAGAAGGGAAGGGAAGGTTAACCTTCCACATGTCCTCCTCTTGTTTGGTCCTCCAAAATACCCCAATTTATGGCATTTGGAATTTGTGAAGTGGGGAGGAGAATGAGGGATTGAAAGTTAGTCTCTCATTTTCTTCCCCTCCAATTCACAATTTCCCGAGAAGGGGAGAATGTTCCAATCCTCTCACCTTAATACCAAATCCAAACATAGCCTAAATATAACTTTGTTTAGTATCTTAAAAAGTTTAGATTTATACTAAAATGTCCAAGTTGAAAGTAATTAAATTTTACTTTGTTTAAAAAAATTATTCACATTAAATATTTTTTGGGTCTATAGTCGCTCAAGTCTATGTGTAGGAATACCATCATTTTTGTTTTTACTCTGATAATAAGGACTACAATACTCTACCCACAAACATTGTTTTTTGGGGATAAAAAAGGAATTTATTAGAGAGAGAAAAGATACAAAGGGATAAAAGGAGGACAAGTAGTCCTCTCCAAAAGGAAACAAATCAGCATAAGCAAGTAAAGACAAGATTCTACATCAATAAAGCCTTTCAATCCCTTTGGAGATCCATTAGGGAAATCCCTCTAAACAAACCATTAGAAGAAACCCATAATGAAGCCAGAAAAGTAATTTTGTCCCAAAGAAGGTGAGGTGGGAGATGTTTGTTGCTAAAGACCCTTGCATTCTGCCCTAGCCAAATACACCATAAATTTTCTAGAAATGCAGAATAGCAAAGTTTTTTATGCCCCCTATTCATCCCAAAATCTACGAACTTGATAGCTAGATAAAAGCCAAGATCAGCCAGACAAACCCAATTCT
Source organism: Chamaecrista fasciculata (assembly GCA_003254925.1). Taxonomy (NCBI): domain Eukaryota; kingdom Viridiplantae; phylum Streptophyta; class Magnoliopsida; order Fabales; family Fabaceae; genus Chamaecrista; species Chamaecrista fasciculata. The sequence goes on from QANZ01039485.1 coordinate 13,872, forward strand.
CTTCAAAGTTGCCAAACAAAATGTTCCGTAAATGCCTGCCATTTCATGGTGTAGGAAGAGATGGCTTCTTGTCTCAAAACTTCATACAAACATCTGGTGATAAGGCCTTGTTAGGACGTCTAGTTTGAAGCAAATCATTAGTGTTAATTCTATTAAGTATCGCTGTCCAAATTAAAGCTTTTACTATAGAAGGAGCTTTAATTTTTCAAAAAGATTTAGACAAACTATTAGAGCCAAGATTAGGGCTACAAGTCAAAGAATTTAAAGAAGGAAGAACAAGTAGAGGAGCCCGAAGAATCTAGAACCCTACTCCTTTTATTAGGAAAGTTGGAAGCATTAAAGGGAACAAGAATTTCTAGCTACATAACAACATCAGCACGTCTATCATTAAGGTTTCCAGGAAAAAAAAGTTAATTCCAAGAAATTTGATCACCTTGATGAGTTAAGAACTCACAGATTGGAGCATTGCAAATGGAAGATAATGAATAAAGATGAGAGAAAAGCTCCAAAATAGAAGAATTATCAATCATTTAATTATATAATAAAAGTAATCATTAAAATTATTTTACATATCTTTATAAAAAAAAATCATTTTACATATTAGAAAATAATAATATGTGCAACGGGTTATATAATAGATATATATAAATATTAAATATTGGATAGTCTATCCCCTCATTCATTTTAGACAGATATCGGATATCTAAGGGTTATATCTTTATCCATCTAATCTCCGATAGATATTTGATATTTGCTAGCTATCCAATAGACATGGAATATTTGTTTTGAATGGATATGATTGGGATTGTCATTCCAATTTGCAAAAACTCAATAGAACTCTCCACACCATTGAACTCAAGGTTCCCTTTTTTCACCTTCAACAGACTACACACACTCTCTTCCACCTCACCTTAGGAGGACCGCCATCTTCCTCAAGCCTATTTTCCTTTTTGTCCTTTTTCATTTAGGTACAAACCTTATTCATAATTCTCCCAAGTGTCCCAGGTGACATGTCACTAGACCTAGCATGGCTCTGGTTATACGTTTTTCTTTTACTATTAAGTATTATTTTTATTGTGAAAATATATGATATATGTATTTATAATTTTTTTTCTTTGTAAATTAAATTTATTGTTTGATTGATATATGTGTTGAATTTAATTTTTTGTTGATGCAGAACTTATGATAGATTGATGCCTATACATTTTTGCCTTTTTTGTTAATATAAACAGTTTGAAAAATAAGAAATAAAGATAGTCTAAATTAAATTTTTATTATTTTAAAAAAACCTGATTTGGCCTGTGGACCTGGCTGGTCTGATGAAGACCTGGCTAGGTCCCACGCATACTTGGAACCTAGTCCATGTTCACCCTTAGCAAGTGCATTTAGATTCTAATGGTTAAGCTCCACATTGGTGGAAAGTGTGTGTCTGAGTATACAAAGAGGGATACATGAGCAAGGATTAGCATCCGTGTTAGGTGTTTTGTCTGGTTGTATTCCTTTGGCGAAAAGAAAAAACAAATAGTTTTGGGTTGAATCTGGAGTTTCAGTTCTCTTATGAGAGGTATCTATAGTGTTGGAACAGCAGGGTATGCAGATTTTGTAAGCTGTGACAGATGGAAACCTTGTACTTCTCCAAAATCTTCTCGTTACCGTAAAATCTTGTATTTAGCATTTTGTAATTTTTTTTTTTGGCTAAGATTTAAGTTTATAAGGATGCAACTTCAAGTGCATCAGATCTCCCACTTCTCAAGCTACCTCTTTTCTGTGCAGGTTATCTTGTGTTTTTCTTCATTCCTGACTTTTTTTTCTGAATATTCTTTCAGTTCTAACAGCACCGGAAATTTTGCTTTAATGACCTATTTATGTCCTCTGCATTTGATGGAGTACAATATAATGCCTTGAAAGGGGTCATACTAAATGTTTGATTACAAGTGGTGTTAAACCCATATTCTGCCCAAAAGATCCATTTTGACATTGCTTACGCTTGTCCCCAGTAAAACAACTTGGATAGGTTTCCAAACTTCTATTCAGCACCTCTATTTGGTTATCAGTTTCTGGATGATTACTGGTATTTTATCTTAAGATGTAAGCCAATTTAAGAAGTTCCTTCCAAAATTATCTAATAGATGTACTGTCACAATCTATAGACTTTGGACACCCAGGAAATCTGATCACTTTCATTGTAGATATTTCAGCCACTTCTTTGACAGTGGATATATGAGCAAGAAGGATAAAATGGCTGTAGCTATTCAACTTGTCAACCATTATCATGATTGTATCAACTTTCGGAGATTTAGGTAGCCCAATAGTAAAATAAAATCCAACGTCATCTCATCCCGCACTTGCTGAGATATAGGAAAAGGTAACATTCCAGTTGGGCTCATTGCTTGGTGCTTATTTGTTCCAGACTTTACATTTAGGTATAAACTCCTGCACTTTTGCCTTGACACCTTGCTAAAACAAAATTGGAGCCATTCTTTTGTAAGATCGTATATATCTGGATGGTCCTCCCTATCTCAAATGAGGCACGGAGCTCGTTAGACATTACCATCCAAGTAGAATTTTGGTTAAGACCAATCGATACTTGTAGAACAGGCATCATTTTCTTAAAGTACATCCTTTAGGTGCTGGCAGTCCTGCCATTAATTGCTGGATACCAGTGCGCAGTTTGGGGTATTGTTATATTTCCTTGTATTTCCATACTCGAGAAGTATTTAACTTGACTTATTCATCCCAGCAAGACAATGCATCTGCTACTTTATTATTTTGCCCAGTTTGTGTTGTATTTCAAATTTAAACCCTATTAACTTGCAAACCCACTTGTGTGTATTGCCACTTTTATTAAAACCACTACCTTTTCACCTTTAATTCTTCCTATTTATTATTTTATGGTTTGACTTCTCCTTTGTCTTGCTCTGACAGAATGAGTTAGCAACTGTAACTGCTTTAGGTTACTGGGACCAAATCTATTGCTCCCTTAATAAATAGCACCAGTCCCCTCTTCCTTGAGATTTCTACATTTGATAGCTTGCCAAAGAAATTCTCTTTGCTTGATGATATTAATGCAAAGTTGTGAGGTTGTTTGGAGTCGTTGCCATCGTGGGCTTTTTCTTTTATTAACGGCTAGTGTTGCAGTTCTGCTCCCCTAAATTTGAGACTCTTGAGGAAATTGGTTTTGGGCCCACGAGACTTGGACTTCTGATTTCTGAAACCCTTGGTCACTTTGCCTATTGATTAGTGTTCAGGATCATGTTCCTTTCATCTATGTTGTGAACCATCTCCCCAACTGTTTTAGAGAAGAACCAACCTGCATTCTGACTTCTGCATCTGCTCGGATTTCCTTCTGAAGACCATTCTTGAAAGTAATCTGAAACACTATTCCATGCCAGTTCTCTTTTGATTCAATTTCATAATCACCATATCCATCCACTCAGTGGCTATGGTGAAATACTTCAAGCATTTCTTCTTAGACTCTGACCGTTGTGAACACCACTTTTGTCAATATAAGGCCTTCTCCTCCAGGCATGCCCTTCAGCTTCAATTTCTCTCCCTCTGATACTCCTGAGAATAAGTCTACTCAAAAGAGCCAAACTACAGGATCTTCGGATCCCATTTGAAATTTTGGGATGAGCTTCAACCACTGCATTACTCCATTTTTCAACTTGCCTGACGTCTCCTTTATCCATTCCTTCATGCTCCATATATACTTCCTCACCACAGTCATATTCTCCTTTCAAACAGAGGCTGAAAACAACACCAACAAATGTTTCAAACAGATACAACTTGGCAGAAATGCTCACACAAAACAGTAATGGCAGAGATACAGCCAAGAAACACTTAAAAAAACAGTAGAAAACAGGAAAAATATAAAATAACTCTTGGTAAATCTATTACTTCAACCAGGTTACACGAGTCTTGGTGAATCTTAGCTTGGCCCATAACTCTTCTAGCAAAGCCATTCTGGAATGAGCCACTAAGTATATCTGCCAGTGGTATAAGCATCTCCCTGTAATCTTCCACCGTCCCCTCTTGCTGCAGTGCCATCAACATTGCAACATGATTACCTTGTTGGGTATTGTGAAACTTGCGAAGAAGCTGCTATGTTCATGCAGCCCAAGACACAAATGGTTTATATGCTTCTCTCCATGTAAACTAGTTATGGGCTTTGTCCTTAAACCAGACAGTTACGGCTTCAAACTTCTCTTCCTTCGAGATGGCATTGTGGATGAAGTAACACTCAACCCACCATTAAAAAAGAAAAGCTCTAGCTTATGGGATTTAGTAGGGTCTTGTTCAGTCACTCTATAGTACCCTGTGACAACATTCTCAATGTCGGCCTGACCCATGCTTGTCATGGGGCTTGGCGTAGCTGTTGGCTTGGTTATAACATCCCGGTGGTTCAACTCATCTGGAATCTGTTTCTTAAAGCTTGTTGTGTGAGTGGATTGTGTTACCTCATAAGGTTGAGTGACTTTTGTTTTGATTGCTTTGATTGTATGAGTGGACTGTGTTTTGTCCCCATCATGCTCTTCAGAGGTTGTTATCCTTTCTCCTCTCTTATTTCAGCACCCTCTAGCTCTCCCTGGTACATTTGTTTCTCTTTTACTGCAAGCCCAATCCCTTGAGGTCCGGCCCTTTTCTCCTCTTTTCTTCTAGTGTATGTTTTAAGTATGACAGGTCTAACAGTGTGAGAGAGAAACAGAAGAAATGATGAAAATTGAAGGCCTTCCAGGGTTTTTTCAAAAAGAAAGTTAAAAGACATGGTACTTTTATGTGTGAGAAAACCTAGAATTTTGATTGCAGTCATGATTAGTCTGTGACATGTAAGAATGCTGAAACATAACTTGGATGTAACTATTTGTTGTTTCATATGTTGGTCTAAAACGATGCTGCAATGTTGTTAAACGGGACATGAGTCTGTCTGGTTATTTATTCTGCTAATAACTTGTATACCCTAACTTATTGATCAATGTCAATGGTATAGAATCAGAACATAAACACCGAAGAGATAATGATTGGAACAACCTACTGTGTTTTTGAACTTGATGTGAGACCTACTAATATTGCATCATATTATTTATGAAGTGACATTTTTATTTGGGTAAATTGCAGTTTGGTACCCTATGGTTAGGGGCGATTCCACTTTGGTACCCTGAAAGAAAAATTTTTCTTTCAGGGTACCAAAGTGGAACCGCCCCTAATCACAGGATACCAAACTGCAATTTACCCTTTTTATTTTGGGCTTCCCCTTCTACATATATAAAGTATCCTAACTTAATGATCAATGGTATAGAATCAGAAAATATACATGTTCATAAACACTGAAGGGATGATCATTGGAACAACTTACTGTGCTTTTGAACTCAATGACGAGAAACCTACTAATATTGCATCATATTAGTTATGAAGTGACATTTTTATTTTGGTCTTCCCCTTCTGCATATTGGTCCAATCTTTCTTCCATGTTTATAGTCTTGATTTCTTGTATTAATAATCTTTTACTACTGCTACCACTACTATTACTGTTTCCAAATGAGATGTTGGTAACAAAAGTGGAAGTACCTTCTGGACATGAACATTGCTAACTGGTGATTTTTTTATTGAATCTGAATTTCAGGAGGATAGCCGAAGTAAAAGAGAAAGAAAAGCGCACAACATTGGAAGAGATAATATACAGCTTTATTGCACATAAATTTCTGGAAAACAGCATATTAATGATCCCAAAACTATCATCGACATCCTCCGATCCTACTGGCCGAGTGGATTTCTGGCCAAACCAAGAGCAGAAACTAGAAGCTGTTCACTCTCCAGAGGCATTTGAGATGATACAGAGTCACTTATCTCTTGTATTAGGAGAACGGCTTGTGGGTCCTCTTCAGACTACTGTTGAGATCAGTAAAATAAAACTTGGAAAGCTATATGCTGCTTCAATCATGTACGGGTACTTCCTCAAACGAGTCGATGAACGGTTCCAACTCGAGAGATCAATGAAAACCCTTCCTCAGGATTTTGGTAAAGCAGACATAAGCTATGAAGAACCATCACCAGCAAACCAGCTCTGGGATCCTGATTCACTGATTAGAGTACCTGCATATGAAGATGGTAACGATGGGGATTATTACATGGAAACCGGGGAAGGCAGGTCATACAGGCTGAGGTCTTATGTGATGTACTTGGATGCCGAGACGCTTCAGAGGTACGCTACCATACGATCTAAGGAAGCCATATCCTTGATTGAAAAGCAGACTCAAGCCCTCTTTGGAAGGCCTGATATCCGAGTCTCTGAAGATGGTTCTGTCGAGACTTCCAATGATGAAATTCTTACTATCACTTTCTCTGGATTGACCATGCTAGTTTTGGAGGCTGTCGCTTTTGGATCTTTTCTGTGGGATGCAGAAAACTATGTTGAATCCAAATACCATTTTGTGAATAACTAGAAATACTACCTTGTAGAAAGCTTGAATGTATTTTGTAGACTGTAAAGAATGATTGTAAATTTGATATACATCTCTCTGGTGGTGGAACTATTGTCATCTTTTACCCAAGCAGGAGTGATATGTTGAACTTTTGAGCTGGAGAAAACCAGAATTTCAGTGCATGGAGAAAGTTGCGGAAGAGTGTAAACAGTAAAGGCAAATACATTTTACAATAATACTGTTGAACCATCAACCATGAAACCGTAATAAAATGTACATTCTTAATGGTTTTCTTGGGTTAAATTATTTTTTTAGTCCTTATGCTTTTACTCAAATTGCATTTGGTCTTTTTATTTTAGAACTTTGTATTCAAAATTCAGTTGTTTTAAATTGTTACTTCCTGTGATTGCTTCTAAGCAGCTACTTTTTGCTTATAATTTTTGTATGCTCAAGTGTTTATCTCTACTGTTATTTGACTCAGTAGTTATAATCAGTCATTATTATAGCTCATTGACTTGTATGGTACATCTATATCTACTAGCCTCGAAATAGGAAATTTAAAAATTATAAAATCAAAACTAAATACACCAATTATACTCAATTAAAAAAAAAAAAGAAAAAACTAAATAGTGGATGACCATAACAAAAACACACGTAAAGTCCATAACCGCTCTCCACGTACATCCCTCTCCACTACTTCTCTTTTGCACATCCACAGATAATATAGAACGGTCATGTCTCAATCACACTACAAACTCAAACATTCTCATACTCTTTCTCTCTGATTTCTTTCCATTAGTTCGTCTTTTCCATTCTACAAAATACTAAATTGTTGCAATACAAGTTGATGAACTGGGATTTGGCCGTCGTTTCCCGGTTCACTGCAAGATTTTTCTGCAAGACAATGAACCACAGTGGGTCTCCCCTGTGATTCACCTCCGGAGCTTAAGTTAGTAAGAGTATGAGCTAGCATGAGTAGCGAGAGTAACGTGAGTTACGTACCTTTCATAGAGTTACCATCTTGTATTTATAGGCTTATTGAGGAGAGTTCGTTTAAGAAAACTTCCTTGATTGTAGAAGAGATATCTTCAGTGATATGGGAGGTGAATCATAATCTTTCCTATTTCATGTAGGAAGATACTATTTTGTTAATTAAGGATAAGTGAGTCACTATTTCCTTATTTGCGTAGAGCGCCTTGATGGCCAAGGCAGAGTCCATGGGAAGGATCTCCGGGGGATCTATCTTGATTGACAGCGGATCTTGGTTGATCCTTGATTGGTTCCTGATTGGTTCAGGGAATGTTTCCTTATTCCTCGCGTCCTTATGCCTCATGGGCGCCCATGCCCTCTATGGTTATGGGCGTCCTTGCCCTAGCGGGGTTAAGGGCGTTCTCGCCCTACCCTGTGGGCCTATGGCGTGCTGGGCCAAGGGCATCATCTGCCAATTAGGGCCTCCTAATTATTGGGCCTATTATCACTAGTTCCAACAAAAGAAGTGAAGCTCTGTCCCCATGAGATGTGTCCCCACAAGTGGATGACAGATACAACGTTTTTCGTTGGTTTGTTTTGAGGCGCTTTGTCCTTCCATTCCTTGTGCTTGGGTGTTTATCCTGATTTGGATTGATTCAAGATGTGCTTTGCACTGCCTGTGCATCTTTGATACTTGGGCGCTCACGCGCCTTGATCTCCTTAGCGGCGTCGTGCGGTTTGGGCGTTCTTGCCTGCCCAAAGGCTTCCTGGCCCGATTATGTATTCGGCCTGAACTTTGCCATTTGGACATAGTCAGATATTTGGGCTATTATCACTAGTCCCTTCGAAAGAAGTGAGATTGTGTCCCCATGGGCTGAAACAGTCACCTAGACAGTGGTATAAGCAATTTGATAAGTTCATGGTGGGCCAAAAGTTCACTAGGAGCAAGTATGATCATTGCGTATATTTGTGTAAGCTACAAGATGGAACCTACATCTAACTACTCTCGTATGTTGATGATATGCTAATAGCATCGAAGAGCCAATCAAAAATAGAAAAGTTGAAGGCTCAGTTGAATCAAGAGTTTGAGATGAAGGATTTGGGAGAAGCCAAGAAGATTCTCGGCATGGAGATAAGCAGGGATAGACAGAGAGGCAAGCTTTGTTTGACTCAAAAGCAGTATTTGAGAAAAGTGCTACAATGTTTTGGAATAAGTGAAGATTCCAAACCTGTAAACATTCCACTTGCTCCTCATTTGAAACTAAGTAACCAGTTATCTCCGAAGAATGACGCAGAGCGTGAGTATATGGCCAAAGTTCCATATGCTAATGCAGTTGGTAGCTTGATGTATGCAATGGTGTGAACGAGACCTAATATCTCTCAAGCAGTTTGAGTGGTAAGCAGGTACATGCATGACCCTGACAAAGGTCATTGGTAAGTTGTTAAATGGATTCTACGGTATATTCATAGTACTGTAGATGTTGGTTTAGTATTTGAGTAGGAAGATTCACTTGGTCAAAGTCTAGTCGGATACTGTGACTTAGACTATGCGGGAGATTTGGATAAGCGACGATCTACAACTGGCTACTTGTTCACGTTAGCGAAGGCGGCAGTTAGTTGGAAGTCTACCTTACAGTCAACGGTGAATTTGTTGACAACAGAGGCAGAGTATATGGCAGTTACAAAAGCAATCAAGGAGGCTATTTGGCTTCAAGGATTGCTGGGAGATTTGAGAGTTGGTCAAATGCACATCAAAGTGCATTGTGACAGTTAGAGTGCTATTCACTTAGCTAAGAATCAAGTCTTTCATGCCAGAACGAAGCACATTGATGTTCGCTATCATTTCGTACGAGAAATTCTTGAGGAAGGTGAGATACTTCTCATGAAGATATGCACTACGGAGAATCCTGCAGATATGATGACTAAGGTGGTGAAATCAGCCAAGTTTAGACATTATTTAGACTTGGTCAATATCTTGCACATTTGATTTGGCGCCAAGAGGCACATTTGGAGGCAGCATTGCATTTGTTGAGAAGACGAAATTTGGAAGGACTTCCAAATAATCCTAGGTGGAGATTTGTAGACATTAAGGCTTATTTAGAAGTCTCTCACGAGTGGGTAGCCAACGAGAAGACATCAAAAGGCACAAGTTAGCTATTGCGCCGTCATGTGGGCCGCCGGCCCAAATTAGGTCTTCCCGCGGCGCAAGTATCTGAGAGGTGTATGACGTCAGTACGAAAGCTTTAGCGGATTTTAGGCTATGCCGTTACTTGGGCCGCTGGCCCAAGTGAAGAGTGTCCCACGGCACACGCAAGTTAAAAGGTAAAGATATGTTTTGGACGGCCAGGATTCAAGATATCAAGATACAGCGAAGAAATTCCGGATATTTCGTTGTGCCGCGAATTTGCGCCGCCGGCGCATCCAGCGGCCCAAGTGCAATTTGTTCCTTGACTTGCGGACCAAGTCGACTACTCAGGCCTATAAATAGAACTTGACTTTCTCATTGTATTCGATCCCAAAATTTGTACTCTCTTCTCTTATAATAATATTGGCAGTGCTGCCCGGAGACGTAGGTATAATTGGTTGAACTCCGTGATCAAATCTTGTGTGTTCTTTCTTCCTCCTTATTTCTTTTCTTAGTTGGTCGATAATATTCAATACATTTGGGTGGGATATTCTGTATTCCGCACATATCCCCTAACACATTCTTCATCTATAAATAGAGGAGATCAAAGAGAACACTCTCTGAGTTTTTAATATTTGATTATTCTAGGTAAGTTCTTTTTAGCTCTAGGTTCTGTATTCCTCTATCTTTTTTTCTCTTCCTCATCTTCATCTTAACTTTTGAGGGTAGATTTACATTCTAATATAACTAGATTACACAATTATTTTAGAATTGGGATTGTTTTGTATTTTCGTCTTATCTCCCATCCTTTCCAACAATTATGTTTTGATTCCAAAATCTTTTTATAACTTTTATTTTAGTCTTTGGGTGGGTATTATGGATCCAGGAGGGTCAATTTGTAATTTTTGCGAAAAGTTCATGAAGTTTGTTTTCCTCTTCCTGGGTCTCGATTTCACGTGATGAATATATATATATAATGTTACTGTGCGGGTGGCTGTGCATTGTGCGCTTAATATATGTATATATAACTTTTTATGTTCACATATGTACATTCTGTGATCTAAATGTATAATTTGGATGATAATTGAATTTCATTTTCTTGTTTTGATAATTATCTAACATAAATAATTAGGAGATTATAAATAATATCTTCATCCTGATAACTAAATAGTTTAGGTTAAGATTAATACCCCTAGAGATATTGGAGAGTTTATGACTCCAAATGTTTTAAATTAATATTTAGATTATTAGGTTTGATTTATTAGTCTAAATTAATTTCCTAAACATCGGAGATAATTTGATGGTTTATTTATTTAAATAATATAAAAAAAACTATTTAGAT
>QANZ01039501.1:7043-55196 GCA_003254925.1 Chamaecrista fasciculata
GATTTGTGAGTTTTGGGTAATCGAAACATTTTATCTGAGTTTTGATCCTTGAAAGGTGTTTTAAAAGACTTTATAATTAGTTTCCTATTCTAAAATTCTTTTTAACAAAATATAAAATTTTGTTATTTTCTCGGTGAAACTTATTTTCTTCTCAAAGGAATTTTCAAAGTGTGTTTCCTTAAACTCCTTTAATCTCAAGATTTTCTCAAATCCATGATTGTTCTTATATTTTAAGTTATTTTCAAAGTTTACCATTTTTCCATAGTTTCTCGTCTTGTTATGATACATCGTTTTATTGTTGCAATAAGCTGAATTATTTTAGTTTAACAAATGATATTATAAATTACTTGTTGCTAATGATTACTGATCTGGTTGGTGACCCCTTCTCCTTACGTGGTGGTGCCCTACACCACGACTGGGATGGGTTAGCCGCTCACTGAGTTTCGACTCACCCCACGCTTAATATTTTTCAGTTACAGGTGTCTGTCAAGTGTCAACCCCCGCTCCGAGAGAGAGCTATTCCGAGGCCACGTCATTGTTCATGTGAAAATGTTGTCTTGTGTAAAGATATATTGAAATCTAGACTGTTAGCTCCACTAGCACTTAGGGAGAGGATTCGGGGTTGTGCATTATTATTTTGTACGATTGCATTTCCATTTAATATTACGAGACAACGTTTACTTTGAGTTATGGTGCTCTAAATTGATTGATTGACAAAGTATGTATGTGAATGATAATATTATGAATGTCTATATATTGCTAAGTATGCCTATATATTGTGGACTATCTGGTAGATGTTATACTTTTGATATTGATTAACTGTGGGTAGGCTTACAGCATGGGATAAGTCCATGTCTGTGCCGGTCACGTACTCTCACAGATTGGGGGTCGTGACATAAAGTATGTGTATACATATATGTTTTTCAACTCCATGATCTAGCATATGGGAAGTTGCTGTGTCTGCTATTAATTTTTATAGTTAGACTAAGAAAAAAAAAGAAAAGAGAAGTAATAGTGGATGGTTGGGGTCGAGATATTAAAACAAAGAACTGACTGGTTTATTAGATGCTTTCAATGATATTGTAATGTGGTAATTGAAATTTTTGTTACTATGATAAGTGAAGTAGGTTTGAATGCCACAATTATTTTCCGATATATTCTACTTTGTATATTGTGATTCTATTCTAGGACGGATGAGGACTATTGATGTGTGCATTATATTTGCAAATTTAGAGTGGTAAAAATGTATATTAATGATGTTAATAGAATTTACAAAGGGGTGTTTGATGTCTGTTGACCAATTTGAGCTTGTATGTATGAACGATGCTGAAAATGCAATTAAGTTATGGGAGAAAAGTCTTGAAGTATATTATGCATAGGTGTGAAAAGGATTACTTGTATACTTTGAATGTAATAATAGTGGATATTTGTTAGTGGTTCTGCAATGTTATTGCATTTGATGCTAAGTTTGTGTAGGCAAAAATATTTTTGTACTATGTTTTATTTTAGTTTCCTCGTGTACAATGAAGAGTAAACATAGTGGGAACTTGGATTTTATCATGAATATTTTTCATAAAATGATAAAAGTGACATGTTGTTTGGATTCTAAAATAGTATATTAGACTTTAAGAAGCTAAGTTATGCGTGATGAGTAAGCTTAGTTGACAAAGTTATGTTCCAATGAAGTTATGTATCTATGAAGGTATGTAACCATGATTAATTGTGTGTAATTCTGACGTTAAAGTTATGACCATGTGTTAACGGGATAAAGAGAGATCCTATTGGAGGTCTATGGGTAGAGATGTGAGAATTTGATTAATGGTATGCATGCTTGTTTGTTGATGTGAATAAGAATATGCTAAGTATGGTTGCAATTTGTTTGATGAGATGTTTGAATGAATAAGAATATAAAATTCTCTTTCCTTTTTGCGGTTTAATTTGTACTTTTGTTTTATAATTCTAGTCATTGTATGCTATTGTTAAAATTGTTTATTATAGAATTTTGCACATTTAAATACCGTTGGGAATGCATTTCTTTGTTTATTATAGAAATCTGCATGTATTTGGTTGTTAGATGCTTTAGTCACTTGTCTTTGCGTTTTATTATAGCTCGTTGTTTGTTCATGTTGAGTTGCTTCCAAAAAATAGTTCCTTGCAAATTTGAATTGTGAAAAAAAAAAGAGAAAAGAATTTTTACAGAGTTGGAGCAAAACATTACAATAAGAAGTTTTGGCTTAACTAAATTTGAATGATTTAATGTAGTTAAAGTGTGTTATCTTTTTTATCTAGATTCTTGAACCTTGGGGTATGTTCAAGGGCTTGGGATCTAATTCCTATTTTAATAAAGATGTTGATTTTATATGACAGGATTATCATAAATGAAGATTTCACACTGCAATCATACTTTTATTATAGTAAACAATGAAGAATTCATGTAACTTTTCCTTAAGTGTAGGTCATGTATTTTATGGTTTAAAAATTTTGGATTTCTATGCATTTCCTTTTTAACTACAAGGGTCTTTTCTGGTTTTGCTTACATGATTGATGTATGTGGTGGCCTCAGGATGTGCTTTATATTTGATAATGGTATATGTATGAATGTGTAGTGCTATGTTTTAGCCGCACCATTGCTAGATAAGCATGTTTTGAATTATGTATCATTCTTGACTTCTAGCTTTTGAAGGACCCTTGGCTGTTGTAAAGTTTTCCGGGTGGTTGTTTAGTTTCTAGCCATTGTTTGCAAAGTTAGTTATCACTAAGTGTGTTTGAGTTTTAGTCTGGGTATGCATGGAAAAATAGGTTGCTTTGAGTTGTGGGAAGGTTTTGTATGTTGGAGGACTTGTGACAAGTGGGACTTTGGTAAAGTAGTAAAAAGAGGTAGGTTAATGTTACTAGTACATATAATCATTAGGTTGAAGTGCATTTTTGGTCCCCTAACTTTCGCAAAGGTCTCAATTTGGTCCCCTAACTTTTTTTGTTGCAATTTTGGTCCCCTAACTTTTGAAAACGTCTCACCATTGGTCCCCTAACTTTTTTGTTGCAATTTTGGTCCCCTAACTTTTGAAAACGTCTCACCATTGGTCCCCTTTTGGTCCCAAGTTAGGGGACCAAAATTGAGACTTTTTCGAAAGTTAGGGGACCAACAGTGAGACGTTTTTAAAAGTTAGGGGACCAAAATTGCAACAAAAAAAGTTAGGGGACCAAACTGAGACTTTTGCGAAAGTTAGGGGACCAAAATTGCAGCAAAAAAAGTTAGGGGACCAAATTGAAACCTTTGCGAAAGCTAGGGGACCAAAAGTGCACTTAAGCCTTCATTATTATTTCGGTGATTATAAATCTATGTTAACCTTATAATTCGTTCTACGTACCATTACAACTTCATTTCTCAAGGAGTTTCTAATACCTCAAGCTCCAACCACGTTTTTGACGATAACAAGCATACTATACGTTTTGACTGGAAAAAAAAAATTAAAATTAAAAGTTAATACTAATTGCAATTTTTTTTTTTAAATGGTGTACTTGACCAATGTATGTTATAAGATTTCTCTTGGCTAGAGATCCTCGGTTTGCTCTTTGTTTCACTACAAACTTGAAGGAAATTATTTACCCAATTGGTTTTGTTTTGAAATTCGAAAAATGGGACAGATGAGAAATAGAGCCACGTCATTGTGTTGTAGAAATGAAGCTCGAAGCCATTATGGCTATTGGCTAGTGGTCTTCTCTGCTAATAGGAGATTGTTTAATTCATTTATTATGACATTTGATTTTGCAAAAGGAACACTCAACTGTTAATCTTGAAATTCAAACTTGTGCATAAAAAAAAAATTGAGAATCACTTTTTGCTTCATTTCATTAAATAATTCTAAAGGCTTTGGAACTAACCTAATTTTAGTAATGTATTATATAAAGTTGTCTGTGAATTATATGATATTTGGCTATATATAATTTATAACCTGCATATATAAGTCATTATGAATTATTTGGCATCTTGATACTCTTATTTTGAATTAATATACCTAAAATTAGAGGCTTATTATAATTGTTATAAGTTTAATTGCAATTTTGACTTTTATGTATATGTATACATGTAAATAATATTTTTAATAACCGGTCCAATTACTAAAGCATTTATATTGTCTGATGTGTTAAGTCATGTCAAGTCATGGAAGTTTTAGAAGTATACCACTTTCCACATTTTTCTCACTCTCTTACTCTCAGTGTGTGTTAAACTTCTAATTATGATTGGCAATGAGGAAAAAAAAAATATTTACTAGGCTGTTAGTTATTTTATTCTTTGTCTATGTGTCATCTAACATACAATTGTTCATATATGTGATTCATGCATTTGAAACTTGAATTTTGCCAATTTGAAGGAAAGATTGATTATTTTGAAGATGTGCACCTAAGTTTATATGGTTCTCATTGGTTAAGGCCTGACTTTTTATTTTTGGAGTAGTTAAATTAGAATTCTTATACCAATGCTATAAGCTTCCCTTACCCACAAGCCCCTCTTTCTAATTTAAGTTTCTAAAGTATCTTAGTTGGCATGTATAGCTCCTTTGAGTTTAATCTTGTATATATTGGAAGTTTGGAACAACTCTAGGTTGAGACTTTAAGCTGAAGAAATAAACTAACTCTTTCAGGAAGTTTCAATAAAGGTTAAGGATGAAGAAAGTAATCCTTTGATATGTTTGAATATGTTGTTTCTCTGATTCTCATTGTATGTGCTTGTTCTGAAAGATATCTGTTGGTTTATACTATATTGATTACTCCTTTTTACTCTTTATTTTATTTTGATTCATCCCTATAGAAAAAAAAAATACAATCTAGGAATTTCAGGTTTAAAGTTCAAACTAATCCTATACTGCATCGTAGAAAGTTAAGAATAAAAATAATAGAACTAAACCTTTTGCTATTTGCTATTAATGTAAATTTGGTTCATATTTGTGTACTATTGTACAAACGTCAAAATTCATTGGACCTTTAATTGATTGGTGTAAGTTGTTTTAATCATTATCTCATTTCTTGTTTTGATCCTTGTGTGCAATAGCTAAAGTTCAATTGGATCAGTAATGATATGGATTGTATGATATGAATAGTATCTTTCGAGGGATGTAGCTTATGAGTTAGCTTTACTCATAGTAGATAGTTGGACGGTGCTAATCGGATCCATCCGATGAAATCTAAACCTGAGAATCTCATCTCATATTGTAGTAAACCTCAGTTATATAGACTAGAGAGTACACAGGTTGAAATTCGGGGACCGAATTTCTTAAGGTGGGGAGATTGTAATACCCCAATATATTCTAGAAAAATATTAGATGTAGTATTTTGATTGAAGTAAGTTTATATAGTGATTCTAGAAGTCATTCTGAGCTTGTGGTTATATTTTGGGAGCAAACATTGTTTAAATTTTGTCTGATTTTAATTTTGACACTGTAATAGAATATTTTCGAGCAAGAAATGATAATTGGTAAAGATGAAGTTTTAAAAAACAATTCATATATTTGAAATATACTCTTCGAAACGAAACCAACGATATAAATTTTATTGAAGGATTCTATTTCTAAAATTTCATGTTTTAAAGGACTATTTTTTTTTTAATAAATATGTTATTTTGGACTAAAAACAAATTTAAGCCAATGGAGCCATGAAGCTTATTTTTCTTCCCCTCTCCCGTGACTTCTAGACCCTCCCATAGCATTTTTGTTTTTAAAAAAAAAAGAAGAAAGGACCAAAATCCACTCCCACCTTATTTTCATTTCATCTTCGTCTCTCACTACCATCTCTCCTCTCCACCCAACGTCGGCCAAACCACCACCACAGATCTGCACGGCGTCGCTGCCCCACCGTCCAGAAGCTCCGACGACGGTCAGCCACCGCCGGAGATGGCCCACCATCGTCCTCCTCCTTCCTTTCTCTCATTTGGTACATTTATCCCACACTCTCCATTTTTGCTTCCTTCTCAAATTTATGGAACTTGCTGGTGTGAATTTCAATTTTCTAGTATTCCTTCATTATTTTGTGATGCTTTAGATATTCCTAATGCTTATTTTATTGATTGACTCATTATGCACAAATTTTGGGGAATAGAGTTTTGGGTAAACTTTAATTGGGGATTTTGATAAATCTGAGTTTTCTTAAAAATGTTGATTTGGTTGAGCTTAATGGAAGATTCTAGTGGTTTCTATATCATCAACTTGAATTTAAAATGAGTATTTTGAAATTCGGTTATCATGTATGAACTTTAAAGTTTGCAAATTGGTCCCAATTGATGATTTTGATGGTTTTCTTGACGTAACTTAGTTATTATGGAATTATGAAGGATCTTGAAAGTATATCCTCATATTATGAAATGTGAGAGTTAAATTGAAAAGTGAGGATTTTCAATCTTGATAGTTGGAAAATTAATAACAAACCTCTTTGAAAACTTGATTATTGATAATGTATTATTTTAAGCTCCCAAATATTTACCCAAGCTTTCCTAGGGTTAGATCGGAGTCTTTTATTTGTTGAAGTGCCAAAGTTAGTGATATGGGAGATAAGTAAGAACTTGATAAGGCTTATGATGTATAATAGTTATGTGAAAGATGTCTCATGGTGAGATATATGTTAGGAGTATTATAATGGGATGATTGTACCTTGCTATCAAACTTAGGTACTCTGCATTTACGTCAAATTTGAAGGTAGTACTTTGGTTAGTAGATTTTAGGTCATTGTGCAAGACCCTCAGGAGAGTATCCTCTCTATTCTATAAAATGTTTTACCATGTTATGTGGCATGTTTGTGCATATCGTTTTTGATGGAGATTGTGCCCTAGGGCCAATCATCCTATAGATATGTTTGGAACATATCAATTCATTTATAGAGATAAATTAATGGTTATCATACTATTAGCAAGTTTACTATGATAACAGTCCGTGATTAATTGTTAGATAATTAATCTAAATTGTCCATGGTCGCTCATTCAAGTGGGAACTCGAATTGAACTAAGACCAGCCTGACCTCGGTGCATAGAGATGCATGCACTAGATGCTGGGACGAGAGTCATGGTGCAATTATGTAAGGAGTTACAAATTGCTGGACCGACCCGGAGAGTTCTGCATGGGTTTCAGTCATTAGCTGGTCTCTCCTGTACACCTGTCACGATGCCCTTAGACCTGAGGTCTTGACTATTCCGGCATTGCAGTTGTCAGACTTTGGCTTAGTCTAACGTTACTCGTAACAGGGTAGCCATAAGGGCTGAGTACGAGTTTGGTTGATTGCCATGCTGAGGAATGTGGTTGACCTAGATGGAATTTTTTCCCTCATAGAGATGAGAGATATTTAACTGGGACCCTCGATGAGTCTGTCCAAGGAATGTGTGGCCACACTTGAAATTGGGACTTACTCAGGGAAACGAGAAAGTTGAGGTTTGGATTTTGGATGACCTTCCCATGCCTGATCCATGACCGAAATATCGTAGCACAAAAAGGGATCTAGACAAGGTGGTACTAAGGTTAAGTTGTTTTGGGGTTAGACGATAACTCACGTGTTTTGGGTAGTCGTGATGGCTTGCTAGTGTCCGCTCTCGACTTGTGAGTCATGGAGATGACCCACTGCCAACTTCACGTGGGGCCTGCTGGGTCACACACGAGCAGGAACCAGATGCCAAGCTGGGACACGAATTAGGACTAATTCGTGGGTCACATTTGTGACACCGTTTAAGACATAATGGATTGTGTTGGGACATGAAGTCTTGTCTTAAATAAATATCTACAGATATATGATATTTAGATTTGTGATACAAATTTAAATATATATATATGATAATTGTAGAATAGATAATTGGATTACTCTATTTACAATTATATTCCTATTTATAATATTAGGAAATTATAAATTGGATAATGTTCCAAAGAGTTAGGAAATTATTGATTTATTAAATTCACTAATATTGGAAAAATAGGATGAGGTTGGCGCCTCACATATACAAAGGAATTTAATTAATAAAAATGTTTTATTAGTTAAAGTCATTGCTTGAAATTTGAAATTCAAAAAGATTTGATCTGGATTTCAAATGATTGAATTATAAATATTAAGGTAATATTTTAATTCAATAAATATAGGGGAATTTTGAATTCTAGGGTTAATTGGATTTAAAATATTAGTGTAATATTTTAATTCAATAAACTAGAATTCAAGATTCAAAAAGATTGACTTAAAGATATTCAGGGAATTCTTTAAATCAATATTGTTGGAAAATAACAAGTTAGTTATAACTTCCAAAGGGTTAGGATAGTTATTTTAATTTATTAAATTCTAATAAAAAGAAGAAGGGGGAGGCGCATGGTTGGGGAGATCTTGGGAAGATTTGATCTTCCAATTTGATTCTCCAAGATTGCATTTGATTCCCAATTTAAATATTATGGTAATATTTAAATTGGAATTCAAGTCATGAAATTGTGATATGGAGATATCATAATCTTATGAATTGATAACTATATATTTTAGGGATTCCCTAATTATAATTATAAAAGTCCCCAAACCCTATATAAAGAAGCCATAAGTCGACTTTCACATATAGAGAACCAAGAGAAAAATTTGATTTTTGCTCTAGGTGAGAAGAGAGATCACAAAAGGGTGAGAGCCTCATGCACATTAGAAAAATTGACTTAGCCTAGTTCTTCACAAGGGAAAATTCGATTTTGCTCTTGGTGAGGAGAGAGAAAGCGCAACCCTAGTTTCTAGAGTTTTACGAAAATCCACCGTTTTTAGTTTTACGAAAATCCACCGATCAATTTTGCTTAAAAGTCGATTTAACATTCTAAGGTGCAAATTTATGTATGTGATACATAAAGAAATCAATGAGATTGATTTGGATAAGTTTCTTGAATATTGAGGCCAAAATCGAAAATCCTTATATAATTATAATTAAAAGTGTTTTAATTATAATATTATAAAGGTGGCTGAAATTTATTAAAATTGTGAATTTTATAAATTTTAGGGATCAATAATTTAAATTCTTGAATGAGATTCTTGAATTTTTATAATTATTGATAATAGGCATGAATTTCAGGAAAGGCATGTTAAAATTGCACACACCCTAAATTGAACACAATTTTAAAAGGAGTTTTAATATATGTGTTGGTTACCGTGTTTGACATAATTGTATGACTAAAACCCATGCAGGACTCTCCGGGTCGGTCCAGCAACTTGTAACGCTTTACATAATTGCACCATGACTCTCGTTCTAGCATCTAGTGCATGCATCTCTATGCACCGAGGTCATGCTGGTCTTGGTTCATTTCAAGTTCCCACTTGAATGAGCNCTACTCTGGTGTAATTTTACTTTCAGTTTATACCTCAATGTAACTGGGGTTTATTCACGTGTAATTTTTTTTTTCTTTTTAGAAAGGTTCTCTCATTGGCTTGGGAGAATTCTAGGGTTGATTAGTCATATCTAAACACGATGCTTGTTTTAAATTTAGTTCTATGTGATGCGCTAGATGTATGCTTAGGGTGCGATATTTTAACATGCTTCATTAAATTTTACGCTATAGCCACGTATACGATACGAGCGTGGGATTTTGTATGCGATACAAAATCCGGGCACATGTTTATATGTATGAGATACATGGGGTAATAAACATGTGGCATGACTCGTTTAATTTTAAAAGGAGTTTTAGAATTAAACAACAACAACAAAATCGGAATATTTTATTAAACAAAATCAAACTCTTTTAGAAAATCTTAAGTCTTAATGCCATCGCTAAAACGCCCTGTCAAAATCTTGTTCATCGTGGAGCGATGATCGCCTCCGCGACACGTATCTGCCTTGACCTTGAGGAGACACGGGTGAATGGGATTTTCAATACGACACCTATTGAAATCTTGGTTCTTTGGATACGGTGATCGCCTCCGCGACACGTATAGCAGTTGGGCCTTGATGATATGGGATTGGGCTTCGGCCTCGTTATCTTGAATTTAGCCATTCACATGTTTTACCGTGTGACTTAATGGGGTTATCAAAACGGTTTTGGACCTCAAGGCATTAGATGGGATAAACATGCAATAATAAGTATCATATGATGATACAGTCCCATAAGGATCTAAGAGTCACATAGAGATGTGATTGGTAAGGAGTTACCTACCTAAATAACCAAAACGTGCATGATCGCCTCCGCGACGGTAAATTTTGGTGAAATATGGATCTTAGCCGCTAATAATAAATTTTACTGGGTTTTATAAAATAGTGGAAGTATTTTGTTATGCTAATTAAAAATTCTCATATCTTTAATTTGTAGAATCAATATGGCAATTGATAGTTCAACATTTTCACTGCGACCTATCCTTGAGAAGGATAAGCTGACCAGAACAAACTTCCTCGATTGGTTTCGTAATCTGAGAATTGTTCTCACCCATGAGAGGAGACTTTATGTTCTGGATAAACCTATCCCTAAAGAGCCTGCCAAGGGCGCTCCAGGAGCGGAGTGGAGGGCTTATGAGAAGCACTTCGACGACTCGCTGGAGCTCTCTTGTCTGATGGTGGACACAATGATTCCTGAGCTGCATGAGGGCTTGGATACATTGATGTCATACGAGATGATAAGACATCTCAAGGAAATGTTCCGATACCAGATCAGACAAGATAGATATGAGACCACTAAGGCACTCATGTCTTGCAATATGGCTGAAGGTGCATCTGTTGGTTACCATGTCATGAAGATGAGAGGGTACCTAGATCACCTAGATAGGCTGGGATTTCCTATTCCTCAAGAGTTAGCAACTGGTATAATCCTGTGCTCACTGCCCAAAAGCTATGACCCCTTTATCACAAGCTTTTACAAGAGAGGAACAGAGAAATCAATTTCTGAGTTGCATGGGATACTCAAATCGGTTGAGGCATCCATGATTCAGAAAAGGGAAAGGGAAACAAAGGGCGAAAGAAAGAGAAAGGGAACCGACGTGGATGGTGAGACCAAGCCAGAGGACGGCCCTCATCAAGAACCTGCCAAATAGGCAAAACCCTCAGAGGAAGTATTCTGCTTTTTCTGTCAAGTGTCAGGACACGCGACGAGAAAGTGCAAATACTACTGGGAAGATCAAAAGAAGGAGTGCGTTGAGCCCTCTACTTCAGGTATCTTTGTTATAAGTGTTCTTTTTCTACTTAAACCACTTAAGTATTGGATATGACATGTGGTTCTCACATTTGATGTGCAGGGTCTTCAGAGACGGTAGAAAATAAGAACGGGAGCGAGATGGACCTAGAAGTGGACAGTGGAGTAAATGTTGCTGCCGTTGTTGCTATAGGAACATGCGAGCTTGGATCGCCCCTTTCGGGCTAACTTTATTATTATTCTTTAAAGTTCAAACATTGCTTTCTCCTTATAGGGATAAGGATGATTTTATATGTATAGACATTAAAGAATGGTGTTCTATTTTAATAGAATAATGTTTATTTGCTTATATGATTTGCAAAGGTAATCATTATGTCTTAAACTAGAACGATAAACAATAATTATAACATCGATACGGAAAGGATTAAAGATTGAGAAATCTAATCCGGTGAATACTTTTGGCAATTGTCGTTTAGGCCATACAAATAAGAAACGCCTTGAGAAGCTTCATGAAGATGAACTTCTAAAGCTCAGATGATTTGGAATCATATGATGCTTGCGAGCCTTATTTAAAATGGGCAGATGACAAGAGGCATTCAACTTACTGATCGTAGTAATAGAATGTCTGACTTAGTGGGAATCATACATGGTTGATGTATATGGACCCATAAGTATCTAAGCTAAAAGTAATAACTCTTACTAAATGCTTCAAAAGGCTAGATCTATGGCTACCTTTTGAAACCCAAGTCAGGGTCTTTTGAAATAGAGATTTCAAAACGAAGTAGAGAACTAACTTGACAAGGGAATCAAGGTCCATGATTCGATCAAGGGACAAGGATTTGAGTCAAAAACTTTATTGAACATCTTAGAAGCTGTGAGAGAGTCTCACAACTTGCTCTTCCTAAAAACCCCATAGTGGATAGTGTTTTAAGAAGAGGTATCAAACCCTATTAGATAAGGTTTGATCTAGGATGACTCAAATAGATCTTCCATCATCCTTAAAAGGGTGTGCTCTAGAAGCTGCTGACTTCACACTTAACCGTTTCGTCTAGAAAGACGCCATATGAGATATGGGATGAGAGGAGTCTCATGATGTTTTGTCTCAAAGTTGGGGACATTAAGTTTATGTTATGCAATGTGCTAACAATAAACTGTCTTCAAAACCCTCAAGTACATGCTTGTGGGATACCCTAAGAAAACAAAGGGGTATCAAATTTGCTACCCATATGATTACAAAGGGTTTGTGGTCAAAGGTGAATACCTTTTAGAAAGGGATTCTTGTTTCTAAAAGAAACGGTGGGAGTAAGATGAATCTTGAAGGAGTTCAAGATCCACAAGACACTTAAGAGACGTAGACGGAAACTAGAGAAGGTCCGCAAGGTGTTGTGGAAGCTCCTCTAAAACATAAGGACAACGAAGTTCTGATAGAACACGTTCTCAATTTCAAAGATGGAGATCTTTGGTCATTGAGAGTAGGGATGTGTTGCTCTGGGAGCGTGGTGAGCCCGCCACCTATCAAGAAGCTTTTATCATTGTTTTGATGAAGGCACCAAAGGAGTTTGGCTTCATGCAAAACCTTGATAGGTCCTGTGTTTACAAGAAGGTTAGTGGGAGCACAATTGCATTTTTGGTGTTGTTTGTCATACGCATATGGCTAGTTGGAAGTCGTATTACTATCTTGAAGATTGTGAATCTTAGATAGATAAATCACTTCCAATGAAGGATATAAAAGAAGCTGAGATCTATGGAGATAGTTCTCAGGGTAGCTTCTTAAATTGAGTCAAGAGTACATTCTTGGATAAGATACTGAAGGAGTTCAGTATGAGAGACTTCAAGAAGGGATTCATGGCGATGAATCAGGGATTAGTCCTTGGCGAGAACCAGTGTTTCCTGAAACACATGATGAGCAAAGGACACATGAGAGGTATCCTTTATGCTTTGGCAAAATGATCCATCATGTTGTACTAGACTCAATATGTCGTTTTCCCTAAGAATGACGAGCTGTGACCCTGTTGAGGTTCACAGGAAAGCTGTCATTAAAGGTCCTTGTGTACTTGAGAAGCACTAAGGACAAATTCTTGGTACATGGAAGAATTAGTGTGTAAAGTGGTTACACAGAAGACCATTATTCAAGCCATCCAAGAACAATCGCAGTAATGAAATATGTATTCCCTGAAAAGTACATATCGTAAGTTGGTTCCAAGCGGAACACGATTACTGATTCTACAAGAATGGGTTAGTCGCGTGGAGACGCAGACT
The DNA here is from genome assembly GCA_003254925.1 of Chamaecrista fasciculata. Taxonomy (NCBI): domain Eukaryota; kingdom Viridiplantae; phylum Streptophyta; class Magnoliopsida; order Fabales; family Fabaceae; genus Chamaecrista; species Chamaecrista fasciculata. The sequence continues at coordinate 20,402 of QANZ01039501.1, forward strand.
GTAAAAACTAGTGTCTGAAGTATGCTTGGTTGTCACCCTGTAGAGACAGAAAGACACCAAAAGCGGGAAGGGGTTCCCCACTGACATTCCGACAGTGATGTACTCAGACTAGATCACCTGGAGATGGTGATATTAAGATATGGAAAGGTAGCAGTCGAGGATTTTTGCCAGTCCTCTTGCGAAACCCCAGCACAGGTTTTACATGAGTTTCATGTAACGTCAAGTGGGAATTAGACACATTAATGGATGTTCCTAGGAGTAGGAACAATTTGATTAATGATTGTACCTAGTGCAAGTGGGAGTTTGATGGAGATGGTGCCCTAGGGCCAATCATCCTATAGATATGTTTGGAACATATCAATTAATTTATAGAGATAAATTAATGTTTATCATATTATTAGCATGTTTACTATGATAACAGTCTGTGATTAATTATTAGATAATTAATCTAAACTGTCCCTGGTCGCCCATTCAAGTGGGAACTCGAATTGAACTAAGACCAGCCTGACCTCGGTACATAGAGATGCATGCACTAGATGCTGGGACGAGAGTCATGGTGCAATTATGTAAGGAGTTACAAATTGTTGGACTGACCCGGAGAGTTCTGCATGGGTTTCAGTCATTAGCTAGTCTCTCCTGTACACTTGTCACGATGCCCTTAGACCTGAAGTCTTGACTATTCCGGCATTGCAGTTGTCAAACTTTGGCTTAGTCTAACGTTACTCGTAACAGGGTAGCCATAAGGGCTGAGTACGAGTTTGGTTGATTGCCATGCTGAGGAATGTGGTTGACCTAGAAGGAATTTTGTCCCTCATAGAGATGAGAGATATTTAACTGGACCCCTCGATGAGTCTATCCAAGGAATGTGTGGCCACACTTGAAATTGGGACTTACTCAGGGAATCGAGAAAGTTGAGGCTTGGATTTTGGATGACCTTCCCATGCCTGATCCATGACCGAAATATCGTAGGACAAAAAGGGATTTAGACAAGGTGCTACTAAGGTTAAGTCGTTTTGGGGTTAGACGATAACTCACGTGTTTTGGGTAGTCGTGATGGCTTGCTAGAGTCCGCTCTCGACTTGTGAGTCATGGAGATGACCCACTGCCAACTTCACGTGGGGCCTGCTGGGTCACACACGGGTAGAAACCAGATGCCAAGTTGGGACACGAATTAGGACTAATTTGTGGGTCACATTTGTGACACTGTTTAAGACATAATGGATTGTGTTGGGACATGAAGTCTTGTCTTAAATAAATATCTACAGATATATGATATTTAGATTTGTGAGACAAATTTAAATATATATATATATGATAATTGTAGAATAGATAATTGGATTAGTCTATTTACAATTATATTCCTATTTATAATATTAGGAAATTATAAATTGGATAATGTTCCTAAGAGTTAGGAAATTATTGATTTATTAAATTCACTAATATTGGAAAAATTGGATGAGTTTGGCGCCTCACATATACAAAGGAATTTAATTAATAAAAATGTTTTATTAATTAAAGTCATGGCTTGAAATTTGATATTCAAAAAGATTTGATCTGGATTTCAAATAATTGAATTATAAATATTAAGGTAATATTTTAATTCAATAAATATAGGGAATTTCGAATTCTAGGGTTAATTGGATTTAAAATATTAGTGTAATATTTTAATTCAATAAACTAGAATTCAAGATTCAAAAAGATTGACTTAAAGATATTCAGGGAATTCTTTAAATCAATATTGTTGGAAAATAACAAGTTAGTTATAACTTCCTAAGGGTTAGGATAGTTATTTTAATTTATTAAATTCCAATAAAAAGAAGAAGGGGGAGGCGCATGGTTGGGGAGATCTTGGGAAGATTTGATCTTCCAATTTGATTCTCCGAGATTGCATTTGATTCCCAATTTAAATATTATGGTAATATTTAAATTGGAAGTCATGTCATGAAATTGTGATATGGAGATATCATAATCTTATGATTTGATAATTATATATTTTAGGGATTCCCTAATTATAATTATAAGTCCCCAAACCCTATATAAAGAAGCCATTAGTCGAGTTTCACATATAGAGAACCAAGAGAAAAATTTGATTTTTGCTCTAGGTGAGAAGAGAGATCACAAAAGGGTGAGAGCCTCATGCACATTAGAAAAATCGACTTAGCATAGTTCTTCAAAAGGGAAAATTCGATTTTGCTCTTGGTGAGGAGAGAGAAAGCGCAACCCTGGTTTCTAGAGAGAGAAAGTGGCACACAACTCTAAAGAGTTTAGTTTTGTGTGACAAGGTTGTGTGGGATCAAGAATTGGATTCTTGATCAAGGAACCATATAGTTCTTGGAGAATTCAAGAAGAGTTCTTGAATTAAAGAACACCGTAGATAAAGGTTCCGGATTCACTTGAAGAAGTGAAGGAAGCTAGCACCAAGGCATCTCCGAAACTGTTCGTGTGGATTACCGGCGGAGGAAGGACGCGTCACGTGGACTTCTTGGAAACGCCCCGTACAACTAAACCGATTGAAACTCGTGAGGTATACCACTATCTAAAAGTTTTAAATTCAGCTAGCGGATCCGTTCGGGAATTCTAGGCCCTTGCGTGTTTTATTTTAAGGTTTTAATTTTATGTTTTTGCTTCCGCTGCGTTTAGGCGCCCCTGAATTCCCCAACAGTTTTTGGCAAGGTTAAAAGTTTATCGAAATATGTTTGAAAGGCTCATTTGAGACTTATATGTATGATATAATGTTTTGATAAATACTATGGTGAAAATGAGATTTGATATTGTTTGAAAAATCTTTTTGGCCGGTTGGGTGAATCGTTGGTCCTTTCGATATGGGTACCAATCAGGCTTTCGGTCCCGGAGTCACACCATCCATTGGCCAGGATGTGATGTGGGCATGGATCTAGGCTTTCGGGGACGTGCCAGAGTGGCATGGTTCTAGGCTTTCGGGGTCGTGCCACGGTAGACCGTCTCCAACCCTTGAGGTGGGGAGTCTATTCGTTCTCGTGGGATAGGCCATTTGCAAGACCTTCGATTTCACTCACCAATAACGGGGGCGCCACCCATGGGTTTTTTACGACAAAATGTATTTCAGATTTGTGAAATGATTTTAAATGATTAAAGAGATTCGGATTATATGAAATTTTCATTGAATGTGCAAGTATGTGATTTTTTTTTGATCATCTGAACTGTGTACATATCGGATTTGACTATACGATGACTCTGATTACAAAAAGTGATGATTGAGATATGGATGTGTTATATGCATGCATTGTTATTTTGAACTAGTGGAGATACCTTGCCCTCCACGACTAGAATAGGTTGGATTACTCACTAAGTCTCTTGACTCACCCAGTTGTTTACCATTTTCAGTTTCAGATTTATAGGAACCATCTTTTAGTGCTGTCTAGAACGAGCGGCCTCTCGGAGTCCCACATATTGTTCGTGTGGGTATATATATTCCATTTGACTTTGATTCACTTGTATTTGACATTTGACTCTAGTTGTGCTCCGTTAGATTTACAGTTAGGGTCGTATTGTGTTTAATTATGAGCTGGATCTTCATGAGAGAAGAGTTCTATTTTAATTTTTATTGTTAAAATAGTTAATAAATACTTTATTGAGCCCTTTACTTATAAGAGAAATTTTATAAGAAGTTTCCAGGTAAGACAGTACCTTGAAAAATGAATTATAAGTCATTAATAGATGTATGTATCAGGTTACATTTGGTTACGTATATGAGGATGTCAGGCTTACGGGCCACGAGGCTTCTTCTTATGGTCCGTGCCGGTCACGGATTCCGTTAGGGGGTCGTGACAAGTTTCAATCGGTTTAGTTGTACGGGGCGTTTCCTAGAAGTCCACGTGACGCGTCCTTCCTCTGCCGGTAATCCACACGAACAGTTTCGGAGAGGCCTAGGTGCTAGCCTACTTCACTTCTCCAAGTGAATTCGGAACCTTTATCTACTGTGTTCTTTAATTCAAGAACTCTTCTTGAATTCTCCAAGAACTATGTGGCGCCTTGATCAAGAATCCAATTCTTGATCCCACACAACCTTGTCACACAACCTCTAAACTCTTTAGAGTTGTGCGCCACTTCCTCTCTCTAGAAACTAGGTTGCGTTTTCTCTCTCCTCACCAAGAGCAAAATCGAATTTTCCCTTGTGAACAACTAGGCTAAGTCGATTTTCTAAGGTGCATGAGGCTCTCACCCTTTTGTTGGTCTCTCTCTTTTCACCCAGAGCAAAAATCAAATTTTTCTCTTGGTTCTACTTTGAAAGTCGACTTATGGCTTCTATATATAGGGTTTGGGGACTTTGATAATTATAATTAGGGAATCCCTAAATTATAGGATGATCTATTTATAAAATTATGATATCTCCATATCACAATTTTATGAGTTGAATTCCAATTTAAAATATTACCATAATATTTAAATTGGGAATCAAATGCAATCTTGGAGAATGAAATTGGAAGATCAAATCTTCCCAAGATCTCCCCAACCATGCGCCTCTCCCCTATCCATTTGTTGGAATTTAATAAATCAAAATAACTATCCTAACTCTTAGGAAGTTATAACTAACTTGTTATTTTCCAACAATATTGATTTAAAGAATTCCCTGAATATCTTTAAGTCAATCTTTTTGAATCTTGAATTCTAGTTTATTGAATTAAAATATTACACTAATATCTTTAATCCAATTAACCCTCGAATTCGACTTTCCCTATATATATTGAATTAAAATATTACCTTAATATATTTAATTCAATCATTTGAAATCTAGATCAAATCCTTTTTGAATTTCAAATTTCAAGCCATGACTTTAATTAATAAAACATTTTTATTAATTAAACCCTTTGTATATCATGAGGCGCCAACCTCCTCCTATTTATCATAATATTAGTGAATTTAATAAATTAATAATTTCCTAACTCTTAGGAACATTATCCAATTTATAATTCCCTAATTATAAATAGGAAAGTAATTGTAAATAGACTAATCCAATTATCCAATCTACAATTATCATATATATATATATATATATATTTAAATTTGTCTCACAAATCCAAATATAATATATTTGTAGATATTTATTTAAGACAAGACTTCATGTCCCAACACAATCCATTATGTCTTAAACGGTGTCACAAATGTGACCCACAAATTAGTCCTAATTCGTGTCCCAGCTTGGCATCTGGTTCCTGCTCGTGTGTGACCCAGTAGGCCCCACGTGAAGTTGGCAGTAAGTCATCTCCATGACTCACACGTCGAGAGCGGACTCTAGCAAGCCATCACGACTACCCAAAACACGTGAGTTATCGTCTAACCCCAAAACGACTTAACCTTAGTACCACCTTGTCTAGATCCCTTTTTATCCTACGATATTTTGGTCATGGATTAGGCATGGGAAGGTCATCCAAAATCCCAACCTCAACTTTCTCGATTCCCTGAGTAAGTCTTAAATCCCAGTGTGGCCACACATTCCTTGGACAGACTCATCGAGGGGCCCAGTTAAATATCTCTCATCTCTATGAGGGACAAAATTCCATCCAGGTCAACCACATTCCTCAGCATGGCAACCAACCAAACTCGTACTCAGCCCTTATGGCTACCCTGTTGCGAGTAACGTTAGACTAAGCCAAAGTTTGACAACTGCAACGCCGGAATAGTCAAGACCTCAGGTCTAAGGGCATCGTGACAGGTGTACAGGAGAGACCAGCTAATGACTGAAATGTTGGAGATTGTGCCCTAGGGCCAATCATTTTATGTAAATATGTTGTGAACATATTATTAATTTATGGAAGATAAATTAATGTGTTATCATGTTATTTGCATGTTTACTATGATAACTTCCGTGATTAATTATGAGATAATTAATCTAAATTTGTCCCTGGTCGATTATTTTTGTGGGAGCAAAAATGAACTAAGACCAGCATGACCTCGGTGCATGAGATGCACGCACTAGAGGCTGGGATGAGAGTCATGGTGCAATTACATAAGGTGGTTACGAGTTGCTGGACTGACCCGGAGAGTCCTGCATGGGTTTAGTCATCAGCTTGCCTCTCCTAGTACGCCTGTAGCGATGCCTTAGACCTGAGGTCATCATTATTCCGGCATTACAGTTGTCAGACTTTGGCTTAGTCTAACGCTACCCGTAACAGGGTAGTTATAAGCGCTAAGTACGGGTCTGGTTGATTGCATTGCTGTGGAATGTGGATTGACCAAAATGGGATTTTGTCCCACATTAGATGAGAGATATCTAACTGGCGCCCTCGATGAGTCTGTCCAGGAAAAGGAGTGGCCACTGAAGAATTGGGACTTACTCAGGGAATCGAGAAAGTTGTGGTTTGGATTATGGATGACTTTCCTGTGCCTAATCCATGACCAAGATATCGTAGGACAATCGGATCTCTGACACAGAGGTACTGAGGTTAAGTCGTTTAGTAAAAACGATAACTCACGTGTTTTGGGTAGTTGTGATGGCTTGCTAGAGTCCGCTCACAACTTGTAGGTCATGGGGATGCCCTGCTGCCAACTTCACGTGGGGCCTGCTGGGTCACACACGAGCAGGAACTGAACACCATTTGAAAAGGACACGAATTAGGGTTAATTCGTGGGTCACGCTAGTGACACGATTTAAGACACAGAGGAAATGTCTGGGACTCTACGTCTTGTCTTAATTAATCTACAGATGACATATTTAGATTTGTGAGACAAATTTAAATATAAAGAATTGTTCATACTGTTGGAGATTGTGCCCCAGGGCCAATCATTTTATAAATATGTTTTGAACATATTAATTAATTTATGGGGATAAATTAATGGTTATCATATTATTAGCGTGTTTACTATGATGACAATCCTTAATTAATTATATGATAAATAATCTAAAACTGTCCCTGGTCGATCATTCACGTGGGAGCATAAATGAACCAAGACCAACATGACCTCGGTGTATAGAGATACATGCACTAGATGCTTCTCGAGAGTCATGATGCAATTATGTAAGGGTTACAAGTTGCTGGACCGACCCGGAGAGTCCTGCATGGGTTTAGTCATAAGCTAGTCTCTCCTAGTACGCCTGTAGCGATGCCTTTGACCTGAGGTCAATGACTATTCCAGCGTTGCAGTTGTCAGTCTTTGGCTTAGTCTAACGCTGCCCGTAACAGGGTAGTTATACGGGCTGAGTACGGGGCTGGTTGATTGCTTTGCAGTGGAATGTGGATTGGCCAAAATGGGATTTTGTCCCTCATTAAGATGAGAGATATCTAACTGGCGCCCTCGATGAGTCTGTCCAGGAAAATGCGTGGCCACGCTGGGATTTGGGACTTACTCAAGGAATCGAGAAAGTTGAGGTTTGGATTATGGATGACATACCTGTGCCTAGTCCATGACCAAGATATCGTAGGACAAACGGATCACGTACACGGAGGTACTGAGGTTAAGTCGTTCTTCCGGTTACCGAACGATAACTCACGGATTTTGGGTAGTTGTGATGGCTTGCTAGAGTCCGCTCACAACTTGTAGGTCATGGGGATGCCCTACTGCCAACTTCACGTGGGGCCTGCTGGGTCACACACGAGCAGGAACTGATCACCATTCGAGTGGGACACGAATTAGGGTTAATTCGTGGGTCACGCGAGTGACACGATTTAAGACACAGAGGAAATGTCTGGGACATTATGTCTTGTCTTAATTAATCTACAGATGACATATTTAGATTTGTGGGACAAATTTAAATATTAATAATTGTATATAATTAATGAGATTAATTATAGACAATTTAAATATTAGGAAAATAATTCAGATAATGTTCCTAAGAGTTAGGAAATTATTGAATTATAAAATTCCTAAATATATTAAGAGGGTGGCGCCTCTTGGGGTATTATTTGGTTAAATAAAAATGTTTTATTTAATTCAAATAATATTTGAAATTCAAATGGAGATTTGAAATTCAAAAGATTTGGTGAGTATCTCTCAGAATCTTTGGTGAATCAAAAATAAGGAGGTTTTTGATTAATTAAATTCCAAGGATAATTGGGAGGGGTTAGGCGCCATCTTGGTGGGTCCCATTGGGAGATTTGATCTCTCAATTTGATTCTCCAAGATTGCATTTTGAATTTAAATATAATATTAGGGTAATATTATAATTATAAATTCAAGGCCTAAAATAATTATATTATCAAAATATCTTTATTTTAGGAATAATTAAATCACCAAATATTCTCCCTATTTAAAGGGGGCAAGTCGACTTGCCCCACACACAAAAGTGAGAAACCCTAGTTTGATTTTCCTCCTAAGAGTTAGAGAGAGAAAATAATCCTTTGCACACACACATAGAGAAAGTCGACTTTCTCTAAGAGTTAGGGAATTTCGACTTTAGCTCTAAAATTAGGGTTTTGAGAGAAGAATAGGCAAGAAGGAGTTCTTGTGGGGGGATTCTTCTAGCGCCACCTCTATTTCTGAATTATCAAGAAGGAGTTCTTGAAATTCAGAGGTCTGTAGATTGGTCCCGGAAATTCTTTTGAGAAAAGAATTTGGAGGCTAGCACCTCGGTGATCAAAGAAACTGTTCGTGTGGATTACTGGCAGAGGGAGAACTCTGGGAGTGGACTCCGTGGAACTCGCCCCGTACAACCATCGATTTGAAACTCTGAGGTATAACACTAACCAAAAGTTTTAAATTCTACTAGCGGATCCGTTCGGGAATCATAGGACCTAGGCGTTTTTTTTAATTTTATTTTTGCTTCCGCTGCCTTAGGCGCCTAGGATTCCCAACAGTGGTATCAGAGCCACGCTAGTTCTAGGATTTAAAACTTATGTTTGTGCATGAGATGTATGAATTTTTGTGTTTTGTGTTTACCGCTTTCAAACAAATTGGTTTTACAAAGAAATCCACCGATCAGTTTTCTTAAAATCAATCTACAGAAAAATTGTGCAAATTATATGTATGAGATACATATAAGTCGATTGGATCGAAGGAAAAATTTTTCTTGATGTTCTAGGCCAAAATCGAAAATCCTGTATAATTATAATTAAAAGTGTTTTAATTATAATAATTATATAGGTGGCTGAAAATTATTAAAATTTGGAATTTTAAAATTTTTGGGGGTCAATATTTATAAATTCTTGAATGAGATTCATGGTATTTATAATTATTGACAATAGGCCTAATCTCAAGAAAAGGCATGTTAAAATTGCACAGACCTAAATTAAAACACAATTTTAAAAGAGTTTTAATTTGTGTGTTTTGTTACCGTGTTTGACAATAATTATATGAAGTGTTCATATTTGTATTGTGTGGTGTTGGATATGGCTCTAGGAGGTTTATTTCGGTAAATACGGCCTGCGTGTCGTCTCCCTCTACTCTGGATGTAAAATTTAAATTTCTGTTTATACCTCAATGTAACTGGGGTTTATTCACGTGTAATTTTTATTTTTCCTTTTAGAAAGGTTCTCTCATTGGCTTGGGAGAACTCTAGGGTAGATGGGCCATATCTAAACACGGTTTCTTTTATGCATTTAGATGTATGAGATGCGCTAGATGTATGGTTTTAGGGCTGCGATTTTAACATGCTATTTATTTATTTTTGCGCTATTACGTATGCGATACGGGCGTGGGGTTTTGTATGAGATACAAAATCCAGGCACATGTTTGTATGTATGAGATACATGGGGGAGCAAACATGGCGCATGACTCGTTTAATTTTAAAATCAGGGTTTTTTAAAATTAAAAAGTCGGAACCATATTTTAATTAATTTTAAAATAATTCAAACCCTTTTAGTAAATTTAAGTAATTAATGCCATCGCTAAAACGCCCTGCCAAAATCTTGTTCATCGTAGAGCGGTGATCGCCTCCGCGACACGTATCTACCTTGACCTTGAGGAAGCACGGGTGAATGGGATTTTCAACACGATGCCTGTTGAAATCTTGGTACCTTTGAATACGGTGATCGCCTCCGCGACACGTGTTGCAGTTGGGCCTTGATGATATGGGGGTTGGCCCTTTGGGCCTCATTGTTTTGAATTTAGCCATTCACATGTTTTACCGAGTGACTTAATGGGGTTATCAAAACGGTTTTGGACCCCAAGGCATTAGATGGGATAAACATGCCCTATCATGAGATGATAGTAGTCCCATAAAGATCTAAGAGTCACATGAGATGTGATTGGTAAGAGTTACCTACCTAAATAGCTAAAGGGTGCATGATCGCCTCCGCGACGGTAAACTTTAGTGAAATATGGATCTTAGCCACCAACTAATAAATTTCACTGGGTTTTATAAAATGGTGGATACACTTTTATTTCCTGCTAATTAAAGCTTTTCATATCTTAATTGTAGAAATGGCAACGAACGTTCAAACACTATCACTGCGATCTGTCCTTGAGAAGGACAAGTTGACTGGGACTAACTTCCTTGACTGGTATCGTAATTTGAGAATAGTTCTCACCCAGGAAAGGAAGCTCTATGTCCTAGAGAACCCCATCCCTGAACAGCCTGCTGCTAACGCTCCAAGAGCTCAGAGAGATGCTTATGAGAAGCATCAAAGTGACTCTGTGGACGTTGCCTGTCTTATGCTGGTAACCATGGTTCCCGAGATCCAAAAGAACTTGGAGAACAAAGGGGCATATGAGATAATAACACATCTCAGGGAAATGTTCCAAGTACAGGCAAGGCAAGAGAGATATGAGACAGCAAAGGCTCTATACTCTTGCAAAATGGCAGAAGGTCAATCTGTTAGTGCCCACGTCTTGAAGATGCAGGGGTACATAGATCACCTTGCCAGGCTGGGTTTTCCCATTGTGCCAGAGCTAGCGACGGATTTGATCCTGCATTCGCTACCTCGCAGTTATGACCAGTTCATACTGAATTTCAACATGAATGGCATGGAGAAAACTATTTCTGAACTGCATGGGATGCTAAAGACTGCTGAGGTGTCCATTAAGAAGGCGCCTAGCACTGTCTTACTAGTTCAGGATAAGGGAAAGGGTAAGGGCAAAGGAAAGAGGAAAGGAGATGCTGAGGTTAGTGGGACTAAGCCTGCAGCAAAACCTAACCCACCGCCTGCCAAGAAGGCAAAGTCCAATAAGGAGACAGTTTGTTTCTTCTGCCAGAAGCCAGGACACTGGAAGAGAAACTGCAAACTGTTCTTGGAAGATCTGAAGAAGAAGAAGAGCGAAGCCTCTACTTCAGGTATCTATGTTATAGGTGTTCACTTGTCTACTCCTACTACTTGGGTATTGGATACCGCTTGTGGTTCTCACATATGTACTAATGTGCAGGGGTTGAGAAGAAGTAGAAAGCTGAACAGGGGCGAGGTGGACCTACGTGTGGGCAATGGAGCAAGAGTTGCTGCTGTTGCTGTAGGAACATTCGAGCTAGTTTTGCCCACTGGGCTTATATTGTTTTTGAACAATTGTTATTATGTACCATCTCTTAGTTCTAACATTATTTCGCTTTCTTATTTGGATAAGGAAGGATTTGTTTGTGTGAATGGGAATGGTAGATGTTCTATTTATAAGAATGAGGTGTTATATGCTTATGGTGATTTGCATGATAACCACTATATCTTAAAATTAGAACATGAACGTAATAATAACGAAATCTATAACATTGATACGAAAAGGATTAAGACTGGCGAGCCTAATCCTACATACCTTTGGCATTGTCGTTTAGGCCATATAAACGAGAAACGCCTCGAGAAGCTCCATAAGGATGGACTTCTAAGCTCATTTGATTTCGAATCATATGATGCTTGCGAATCTTGTCTACTTGGTAAGATGACAAAGGCGCCATTCACTGGCCGCAGTGAAAGGGCAACTGACTTACTGGGGATCATACATAGTGATGTATGTGGACCCATGAGCATCAGCGCCAGAGGTGGGTACTCCTACTTCATTACGTTTACTGACGACTTCAGTAGATATGGGTATATCTACTTGATGAAGCATAAGTCAGAGTCTTTTGACATGTTCAAAAGATTTCAGAATGAAGTTGAGAACCAGCTTGACAAGAAAATCAAGATCCTACGATCAGATCGAGGAGGCGAGTATTTGAGTCAAGACTTCATTGATCATCTTAGTAGTTGTGGGATAGTCTCACAACTGACTCCACCTGGAACACCACAGTGGAATGGTGTGTCTGAGAGGAGGAATCGAACTCTATTAGATATGGTTCGGTCTATGATGAGTCAAACCGATCTTCCGCCATCCTTTTGGGGGTACGCTTTAGAAGCTGCCGCTTTCACACTTAACCGTGTTCCGTCTAAGGCTGTTGAGAAGACACCATATGAGATATGGAATGGGAGGAGTCCCATTATGTCTTACCTCAAGGTTTGGGGATGTGAAGTTTACGTTAAGCAACAAGCTAGCGATAAACTATCTCCCAAATCCCTTAAGTGTCTATTTGTAGGATACCCTAAGGAAACAAGGGGTTACTATGTCTACTACCCAGCTGACAACAAAGTGTTTGTAGTCAGGAGTGGATACTTCTTGGAGAAGGATCTAGTTTCCAAAAGAAACAGTGGGAGTAAGATAGAGCTAGAAGAAGTTCAAGCTCCGCAAGACACGCCAGAGGCGCAGACGGAAACTGGAGAAGTTCCACAAGAGGTTGTGGAAGCTCCTCCACAAACACAAGGACCACGAAGGTCTGATAGAACACGTTTTCAACCAGAGAGATATTACGGATTTCTCGTGGATGAAAACAAGGATGTGTTGCTCACGGAGCGTGGTGAACCCACCACCTATCAAGAGGCCATCGTAGATCCCAACTCAGAAAAATGGGTTGAAGCCATGAAGGCTGAGATGCAATCCATGTACGACAACAAGGTGTGGACCTTGGTCGCGCCACCTGAAGGGGTAAAACCCGTAGGGTGCAAGTGGGTTTTCAAGGAGAAAACCGACATGGATGGCAACGTTACTGTCTTCAAGGCCAGGCTAGTTGCGAAGGGATTCACGCAACGTCATGGTATAGACTATGACGAAACGTTTTCGCCTGTCGCAATGGCCAAGTCCATTAGGATCCTCCTTGCCATAGCTGCATATTATGACTATGAGATATGGCAAATGGATGTCAAAACAGCATTCCTTAATGGAAGGCTGCCCGAGGACGTGTATATGATACAGCCTGAGGGGTTTGTATGTCCAGAGGCTCCAGACATGGTGTGCAAGCTTCAGAGATCCATTTATGGATTGAAGCAGGCATCAAGGAGTTGGAATCACCGGTTTGACGAAGTAGTCAAAGAGTTTGGCTTCTTGCAGAATCCGGACGAACCTTGCGTTTACAAGAAGGTTAGTGGGAGTACTATCGTATTCTTGGTACTGTATGTCGATGACATACTACTCATTGGAAACGATGTTCCAACCTTAGAGATTATTAAATCTTGGTTAGGAAAATCTTTCTCAATGAAGGACTTGGGAGAAGCTGCCTATATCCTAGGCATTAAGATCTATAGAGATAGATCTAGGAGGCTTCTCGGATTGAGTCAAAGTACATACTTGGATAAGATATTGAAGAGGTTCAATATGCAGGAATCCAAGAAGGGATTCATCCCTATGAATCATGGCTTGACCTTGAGCAAGAAACAGTGTCCGAAGACACTTGTTGAGCGAAGGCGCATGAGTGGAATTCCATATGCCTCGGCCATAGGATCCATCATGTATGCCATGTTATGTACTCGACCGGATGTGTCATTTGCCCTAAGTATGACGAGCCGATTCCAACAAGACCCTGGTGAGGATCATTGGATCGCTGTCAAGAATATCCTTAAGTACTTGAGAAGGACTAAGGATGAATTCTTGGTGTACGGTGGAACTGAAGAAGAGCTATGTGTAAGGGGTTACACAGATGCTAGTTTCCAAACCGACCAAGATGATTTTAAATCGCAGTCAGGATATGTGTTTCTCCTGAACGGTGGCAGCGTGAGCTGGAAGAGTTCCAAGCAGAGCACGATTGTTGATTCTACAACGGAGTCCGAGTATATTGCAGCATCGGATGCGGCAAAGGAGGCTGTGCGGATTAGAAAGTTCATCTCTGAGCTTGGGGTGGTTCCGACCATTTCTGATCCCGTAACCCTATATTGTGACAATAGTGGCGCTATTGCACAAGCCAAGGAGCCACGGTCCCACCAGAGGACCAAACATATACTCAGACGTTTTCACCTTGTCAGGGAGATCATTGACAGAGGTGATGTAAAGATATGCAAGGTAGCAGGCGAGGACAACGTTGCTAATCCTCTGACTAAGCCTCTTGCAAGGGTCATACATGAAAGCCATGTATCGTCGATGGGGATTAGACACATTGATCAGTGAACCTAGAGTAGGAAGAGCTAGATTAATGATTGTACCCTAGTGCAAGTGGGAGTCTGTTGGAGATTGTGCCCTAGGGCCAATCATTTTATGTAAATATGTTGTGAACATATTATTAATTTATGGAAGATAAATTAATGTGTTATCATGTTATTTGCATGTTTACTATGATAACTTTCGTGATTAATTATGAGATAATTAATCTAAATTTGTCCCTGGTCGATTATTTTTGTGGGAGCAAAAATGAACTAAGACCAGCATGACCTCGGTGCATGAGATGCACGCACTAGATGCTGGGACGAGAGTCATGGTGCAATTACGTAAGGTGGTTACGAGTTGCTGGAATGACCCGGAGAGTCCTGCATGGGTTTAGTCATCAGCTTGCCTCTCCTAGTACGCCTGTAGCGATGCCTTAGACCTGAGGTCATCATTATTCCGGCATTACAGTTGTCAGACTTTGGCTTAGTCTAACGCTACCCGTAACAGGGTAGTTACAAGGGCTAAGTACGGGTCTGGTTGATTGCATTGCTGTGGAATGTGGATTGGCCAAAATGGGATTTTGTCCCTCATTAGATGAGAGATATCTAACTGGCGCCCTCGATGAGTCTGTCAAGGAAAAGGAGTGGTCACTCAAGAATTGGGAGTTACTCAGGGAATCGAGAAAGTTGTGGTTTGGATTATGGATGACTTTCCTGTGCCTANATTTCGCCTAGAGCACCTATTGAGAGTGAAAAATCGCCTAGTCCTAATATTATGAGAGTGAGTCGATTTTCTTGATGAAAGAGAATTGGACCTGCACCTGATAATATTAGTACTTCCAAATCATTCTTGATAATCAAGAACACTTCTTGATTATTCAAGAATCATAGATAGAGTTCCCGTTTTCACTTGTGAAGAAGTGAAGGAGGCTAGCACCTAGGCATCTGCCAAACTGCTCGTGTGGATCACNNNNGGTAGTTGTGATGGCTTGCTAGAGTCCGCTCACAACTTGTAGGTCATGGGGATGCCCTGCTGCCAAGTTCACGTGGGGCCTGCTGGGTCAAACACGAGCAGGAACTGAACACCATTTGAAAAGGACACGAATTAGGGTTAATTCGTGGGTCACGCGAGTCACACGATTTAAGACACAGAGGAAATGTCTGGGACATTATGTCTTGTCTTAATTNTTTCTTATCTGGTATAAACATAGTTAGTGGATCCTGGAAGGAATCACAGAGTTAGCTTTTAGTTTTATTTGCGTTTTAGTCCAAAATTTTTAAATTTCTTCCGCTCCGCTCCCTCTGTGATTTCCCAACACATATAATTAATGGGATTAATTATTGACAATTTAAATATTAGGAAAAATAATTCAGATAATGTTCCTAAGAGTTAGGAAATTATTGAATTATAAAATTCCTAAATAAAAGAAAGAGGGTGGCGCCTCTAAGGAATTATTTGGATAAATAAAATTGTTTTATTAATTCTAATAATATATTTGAATTCAAAAGATTTGATGGAGATTTCAAAATATTTGAATTCAAAAGATTTGGTGAAGATCTCATCTCAGAATCTTTGGTGAATCAAAAATAAGGAAGTTTTTGATTAATAAAATTCCAAGGGAATTTGAGAGAGGGAAGGCGCCATCTTGGTGGGTCCCATTGGGAGATTTGATCTCTCAATTTGATTCTTCAAGATTGCAATTTGATTCTCTCAATTTGAATTATAAATTCAAGTCTTAAAATAATTATATTATCAGAATATCTTTATTTTAGGAATATTTAAATCACCAAATTTTCTCTCTATTTAAATGGGACAAGTCGACTTGCCCAAAAAGCACATAATACAAACCCTAGTTTGATTTTCCTCCTAAGAGTTAGAGAGAGAAAACATTCCTTTGCACACACAAGAGAAAGTCGACTTTCTCTAAGAGTAAGGGAGATTTCGACTTTGCTCTATAATTAGGGTTTTGAGAGAAGAATAGGCAAGAAGGAGTTCTTGTAGGGGGATTCTTCTAGCGCCACCTCAGTTGCTGATTCAGGAAGGAGTTCTTGAAGTCAGAGGTCTGTAGATTGGTCCTTAATTCTTTTAGAGAAAAGAATTGGAGGCTAGCACCTCGGTGATCAAAGAAACTGTTCGTGTGGATTACTGGCAGAGGGAGTACTCTGGGAGTGGACTCCGTGGAACTCGCCCCGTTCGGGAATCATAGGACCTAGGCGTTTTATTTTGTTTTATTTTTGCTTCCGCTGCCTTAGGCGCCTAGGATTCCCAACAGTGGTATTAGAGCCACGCTAGTTCTAGGATTTAAAACTGTTTGTTTGTACATGAGATGTATGATGTTTTGTGTTTACCGCTTTCAATCAATTTTGGTTTTACAAAGAAATCCACCGATCAATTTTCTTTAAATATCAATCTATAGAAAAATTGTGCAAATTATATGTATGAGATACATATAAGTCGATTGGATCGACTGGAAAATTTTTCTTGATGATCTAGGCCAAAATCGAAATTCCTCTATAATTATAATTAAAAGTGTTTTAATTATAATAATTATAAAGGTGGCTGAAAATTATTAAAATTGAGAATTTTAAAATTTTTGGGGGTCAATATTTATAAATTCTTGAATGAGATTCATGGTATTTATAATTATTGACAAAAAGGCCTAATCTCAAGAAAAGGGCAGGTTAAAATTGCACAGACCTAAAGAAACACAATTTTAAAAGAGTTTTAATCTGTGTGTTTGTTACCGTGTTTGACATAATTGTATGAAGTGTTCATATTTGAATTGTGTGGTGTTGGATATGGCTCTAGGAGGTTTATTTCGGTAAATACGGCCTGCGTGTCGTCTCCCTCTACTCTGAATGTAAAATTTAATTTCTGTTTATACCTCAATGTAACTGGGGTTTATTCACGTGTAATTTTATTTTTCCTTTTAGAAAGGTTCTCTCATTGGCTTGGGAGAACTCTAGGGTAGATGGGCCATATCTAAACACGGTGTTTATTTGCAATTAGTTGTATGAGATGCGCTAGATGTATGTTTAGGCTGCGATTTTAACATGCTAATTATTTATATATCGCGCTACAACCACGTATATGATACGAGCGTGGGGTTTTGTATGAGATACAAAATCCGGGCACATGTTTATATATGTATGAGATACATGGGGGAATAAACATGTCGCATGACTCGTTTAATTTTAAAATAAGGATTTTTTAAAATTAAAAGTCGGAACCTTATTTTAATTAATTTTAAAATAATTCATACCCTTTTAGAAAATTTAAGTAATTAATGCCATCGCTAAAACGCCCTGCCAAAATCTTGTTCATCGTAGAGCGGTGATCGCCTCCGCGACGCGTATCTACCTTGACCTTGAGGAAGCACGGGTGAATGGGATTTTCAACAGGATGCCTGTTGAAATCTTGGTTCCGTTGAATACGGTGATCGCCTCCGCGACACATATTGCAGTTGGGCCTTGATGATATGGGGGTTGGCTTTTGGGCCTCATTGTCTTGAATTTAGCCATTCACATGTTTTACCTGTTGGGAAATCGCCACGCATGCAAAAGCAACGGAAGCGTGGGGAAAACAAAATTTTAAAACAAGCATAGCGATTTCTTTCCCAATAGATCCGCTATGTGAATCTGTATCGGTGTAAGTCAAGAAATTACCCAAATCGATGACTGGTCTTTGCGTTTACGAATTTGTGGAGTCGACTCCGAGTGTGCTCCCTCCACCGGTGATCCACACGAACAGTTTGGTAGATGCCTAGGTGCTAGCCACGTTTACTTCTCCAAGCAAACCGGGAGCCTTATCTACGGTGTTCTTGGATTCAAGAACACTTCTCGAATTCCAAGCTTTAGATGGCGCCTTAGATCAAGAATGGTGTTCTTGATCTTACACACAACTCAACTCACAAATCCTAAAACTATTTTAGGGTTTGCGCCACTTTCTCTCTCTAGAAAGACTAGGGTTGTGTTTTCTCTCACAAACTTTCACCAAGACTCAAAACACTTTTGGACTTGTGAACTTTTGTTGGCTAAGTCGAATTCCCAAGGTATGAGAGACATATGTCATGTCTATGTGTGTCGACTTAGGCTACATATATATATATGGTTTAGACTTTGATAATTACAATTAGGGTTTCCCAAAATTAAATAATTATCAAATTATTAAATTCATGATATTACACTAATATCATGATTTTAGGACTTTAATTCCTAATTATAATATTACCTTAATATTATAATTTGGATCCAAATGCAATCTTGGAGAATCAATTTGGAAGATCAAATCTCCCAAGGATTCTCTCTTAAGCCATGCGCCTAGTCCTAGGGTCTCTAGTTGGAATTTAACAAACTAAAATAACAAACCTAACAATTAGTTAGCTATAACTAATTTGTTATTTCCAACAATATTTATTTAAGATATTACCCTAATATCTTAATTCAATCTTAAATTCGAATTTTATGCCTTTTATTGAATTAAAATATTACATTAATATTTAGATCCAAATAGGCCAAGAAATTCGACTTCCACCCATATATACATATATCATTATTGAATTAAAATATTACACTAATATCTTTAATTCAATCATTTGAAATCTAGATCAAATCTATTTGAATTTCAAATCTCCAAGCCATATATCTTAATTAATAAAACATTTCTGTTAATTAAAATAGGCCTATAGGAGGCGCCAACCTCATCCCCATTATCCTAATATTAGTGAATTTAATAAATCAATAATTTCCTAACCTTTAGGAAACTTATCTAATTTATTTATTCCTAATATTATAAACAGGAATATAATTATAAATAGCATAATCACATTATCTATTTAATAATTATCATCCATATATATATATTTAAATTTGTCCCACAAATCTAAATATCATATATCTGTAGATATTTATTTAAGACAATATTTCCTGTCCCAGACAGTCAATTATGTCCTAAACGGTGTCACCAATGTGACCCACGCATTAACCCTAATTCGCGTCCCGAATTGGCATTTGGATCCTGCTCGTGTGTGACCCAGTAGGCCCCACGTGAAGTTGGCAGCAAGTCATCCCTATGACTTAGAAGTCGAGAGCGGACTCTAGCAAGCCATCACGACTGCCCAAAATACGTGAGTTATCGTTTAACGCCGAAACGACTTAACCTCAGTACTTCCTTGTCAAATTCCCTTTTTGTCCTACGATATTCCGGTAATGGATCAGGCATGGGAAAGTCATCCAAAATCCATACCTCCAACTTTCTCGATTCCTTGAGTAAGTCCCAATTTCTAGTGTGGCCACACATTCCTTGGACAGACTCATCGAGGGGCCCAGTAGAATATCTCCCATCTCCATGAGGGACAAAATTCCATCTTGGTCAACCATATTCCTCAGCACGGTAATCAACCAAACCCGTACTTAGCCCTTATGGCTACCCTGCTACGAGCAACGTTAGACTAAGCCAATGTCTGACAACTACAACGCCGGAATGATGAAGACCTCAGGTCTTGAGGGCATCGTGATAGGTGTACCAGGAGAAACTAGCTAATGACTTAAACCATGTAGGATTCTCCGGGTCAGTCCAGCAACTCGTAACTCCTTACGTAATTGCACCATGACTCTCGTTCCAGCATCTAGTGCATGCATCCCTATGCACCGAGGTCATGCTGATCTTAGTTCAATTCAAGTTCCCACTCGAATGATCGACCAGGGACAGTTTTAGATTAATTATCTTATAATTAATCATGGACCGCTATCACAGTAAACATGCTAATAATGTGATAACCATTAATTTATCTCTATAAATTAATTGATATGTTCACAACATATCTGTGAGGTGATTGGCCCTAGGGCATAATCTCCATCATTACCGAGTGACTTAATGGGGTTATCAAAACGGTTTTGGACCCAAAGGCATTAGATGGGATAAACATGCCATATCATGAGATGTTATAGTCCCATAAGGATCTAAGAGTCACATGAGATGTGATTGGTAAGGAGTTACCTACCTAAATAACTAAAGGATGCATGATCACCTCCGCGACGACAAACTTTAGTGAAATATGGATCTTAGCCACAAAATAATAAATTTCACTGGGTTTTATAAAATGGTGGATACACTTTATTATTACCTGCTAATTAAAGCTTTCCATATCTAAATTGTAGAAATGGCAACAAACGTTCAAACACTATCACTGCGATCTGTCCTTGAGAAGGACAAGTTGACTGGGACTAACTTTCTTGATTGGTATCGAAATCTGAGAATAGTTCTCATTCAGGAAAGACAACTCTATGTCCTAGATAACCCCATCCCTGAACAGCTTGCTGCTAACGCTCCAAGAGCTCAGAGAGATGCTTATGAGAACCATTAAAGTGACTCTGCGGACGTTGCCTGTCTTATGCTGATAACCATGGTTCCCGAGATCCAAAAGAACTTGGAGAACAAGGGGGCATATGAGATAATAACACATCTCAGGGAAATGTTCCAAGTACAGGCAAGGCAAGAGAGATTTGAGACAGCAAAGGCTCTATACTCTTGCAAGATGGCACAAGGTCAATCCGTTAGTGCCCACGTCTTAAAGATGCAGGGGTACATGGATCACATTGCCAGGCTGGGTTTTCCCATTGTGCCAGAGTTAGCGACGGATTTGATCCTGAATTCGCTACCTAGAAGTTATGACCAGTTTGTCTTGAACTTCAACATGAATGGCATGGAGAGAACTGTTTCTGAACTGCATGGGATGCTAAAGACTGTTGAGGCATCTATTAAGAAGACGCCTAGCACTGTCTTACTAGTTCAGGACAAGGGAAAGGGTAAGGGCAAAGGAAAGAGGAAAGGAGACGCCGAGGTTGGTGGGACCAAGCCTGCGGCTAAACCTAACCCGCCGCCTGCCAAGAAGGCAAAGCCCAATAAGGATACAGTCTGTTTCTTCTGCCAGAAGCCGGGACACTGGAAGACAAACTGTAAGCTGTTCTTGGAAGATCTGAAGAAGAAGAAGAGCGAAGCCTCTACTTCAGGTATCTATGTTATAGGTGTTCACTTGTCTACTCCTACTACTTGGGTATTAGATACCGCTTGTGGTTCTCACATATGTACTAATGTGCAGGGGTTGAGAAGAAGTAGAAAGCTGAACAGAGGCGAGGTGGACCTACGTGTGGGCAATGGAGCAAGAGTTGCTGCTGTTGCTGTGGGGACATTCGAGCTGGTTTTTCCCACTGGGCTTATTTTGTCATTGAACAATTGTTATTATGTACCATCTCTTAGTTCTAACATTATTTCACTTTCTTATTTGGATAAGGAAGGATTTGTTTGTGTGATTGGGAATGGTAAATGTTCAATTTATAAGAATGAGGTGTTATATGCTTATGGTGATTTGCATGATAACCACTATATCTTAAAATTGGAACAAAGACATAATAATAACGAAATCTATAACATCGATACAAAAAGGATTAAGACTGGCGAGCCTAATCCTACATACCTTTGGCATTGTCGTTTAGGCCATATAAACAAGAAACGCCTAGAGAAGCTCCATAAAGATGGACTTCTAAGCTCATTTGATTTCGAAACATATGATGCTTGCGAATCTTGTCTACTTGGTAAGATGACAAAGGCGCCTTTCACTGGCCGCAGTGAAAGGGCAATTGACTTGCTAGGGATCATACATAGGGATGTATGTGGACCCATGAGTATCAGTGCCAGAGGAGGTTACTCCTACTTCATTACGTTCACTGACGACTTCAGTAGATATGGGTATATCTACCTGATGAAGCATAAGTCAGAGTCTTTTGACATGTTCAAAAGATTTCAGAATGAAGTTGAGAACCAGCTTGAGAAGAAAATCAAGATCCTACGATCAGATCGAGGAGGCGAATATTTGAGTCAAGACTTCATTGATCATCTTAGTAGTTGTGGGATAGTCTCACAACTTACTCCACCTGGAACACCACAGTGGAATGGTGTGTCTGAGAGGAGGAATCGAACTCTATTAGATATGGTTCGGTCTATGATGAGTCAAACCGATCTTCCACCATCCTTTTGGGGATACGCTTTAGAAGCTGCCGCTTTCACACTTAACCGTGTTCCGTCCAAGGCTGTTGAGAAGACACCATATGAGATATGGAATGGGAGGAGTCCCATTATGTCTTACCTCAAAGTTTGGGGATGTGAAGTTTACGTTAAGCAGCAAGCTAACGATAAACTGTCTCCCAAATCCCTCAAGTGTCTGTTTGTAGGATACCCCAAGGAAACAAGGGGATACTATGTCTACTACCCAGCTGACAACAAAGTGTTTGTAGTCAGGAGTGGATACTTCTTGGACAAGGATCTAGTTTCCAAAAGAAACAGTGGAAGTAAGATAGAGCTAGAAGAAGTTCAAGCTCCACAAGACACGCCAGAGGCGCATACAGAAACTGGAGAAGTTCCGCAAAATGTTGTGGAAGCTACTCCACAAACACAAGGACCACGAAGATCTGATAGAACACATTTCCAGCCAGAGAGATACTACGGATTTCTCGTGACTGAAAACAAGGATGTGTTGCTCACGGAGCGTGGTGTACCCACCACCTATCAAGAGGCCATCGTAGATCCCAACTCAGAAAAATGGGTTGAAGCCATGAAGGCTGAGATGCAATCTATGTACGACAACAAGGTGTGGACCTTGGTCGCTCCACCTGAAGGGGCAAAACCCGTAGGATGCAAGTGGGTTTTCAAGGAGAAAACCGACATGGATTGCAACGTTAACGTCTTCAAGGCCAGGCTAGTTGCGAAGGGATTTACGCAACGTCATGGTATAGACTATGACGAAACGTTTTTGCCTGTCGCAATGGCCAAGTCCATTAGGATCCTCCTTGCCATAGCTGCATATTATGACTATGAGATATGGCAAATGGATGTCAAAACAGCATTCCTTAATGGAAGGCTGCCCGAGGACGTGTATATGATACAGCCTGAGGGGTTTGTATGTCCAGAGGCTCCAGACATGGTGTGCAAGCTTCAGAGATCCATTTATGGATTGAAGCAGGCATCAAGGAGTTGGAATCACCGGTTTGACGAAGTAGTCAAAGAGTTTGGCTTCTTGCAGAATCCGGACGAACCTTGCGTTTACAAGAAGGTTAGTGGGAGTACTATCGTATTCTTGGTACTGTATGTCGATGACATACTACTCATTGGAAACGATGTTCCAACCTTAGAGATTATTAAATCTTGGTTAGGAAAATCTTTCTCAATGAAGGACTTGGGAGAAGCTGCCTATATCCTAGGCATTAAGATCTATAGAGATAGATCTAGGAGGCTTCTCGGATTGAGTCAAAGTACATACTTGGATAAGATATTGAAGAGGTTCAATATGCAGGAATCCAAGAAGGGATTCATCCCTATGAATCATGGCTTGACCTTGAGCAAGAAACAGTGTCCGAAGACACTTGTTGAGCGAAGGCGCATGAGTGGAATTCCATATGCCTCGGCCATAGGATCCATCATGTATGCCATGTTATGTACTCGACCGGATGTGTCATTTGCCCTAAGCATGACGAGCCGATTCCAACAAGACCCTGGTGAGGATCATTGGATCGCTGTCAAGAACATCCTTAAGTACTTGAGAAGGACTAAGGATGAATTCTTGGTGTACGGTGGAACTGAAGAAGAGCTATGTGTAAGGGGTTACACAGATGCTAGTTTCCAAACCGACCAAGATGATTTTAAATCGCAGTCAGGATACGTGTTTCTCCTGAACGGTGGCAGCGTGAGCTGGAAGAGTTCCAAGCAAAGCACGATTGCTGATTCTACAACGGAGTCCGAGTATATTGCAGCATCGGATGCGGCAAAGGAGGCTGTGTGGATTAGAAAGTTCATCTCCGAGCTTGGAGTGGTTCCGACCATTTCTGATCCCGTAACCCTGTTTTGTGACAATAGTGGCGCTATTGCACAAGCCAAGGAGCCACGGTCCCACCAGAGGACCAAACATATACTCAGACGTTTTCACCTAGTCAGGGAGATGATTGACAGAGGTGATGTAAAGATATGTAAGGTAGCAGGCGAGGACAACGTTGCTGATCCTCTGACTAAACCTCTTGCAAGGGTCATACATGAACGCCATGTATCGTCGATGGGGATTAGACACATTGATCAGTGAACCTAGAGTAGGAAGAGCTAGATTAATGATTGTACCCTAGTGCAAGTGGGAGTCTGTTGGAGATTGTGCCCTAGGGCCAATCATTTTATTTGATAAATATGTTGTGAACATATTATTAATTTATGGAAGATAAATTAATGTGTTGTCATATCATTTGCATGTTTACTATGATAACGTCCATGATTAATTATGAGATAATTAATCTAAAATTGTCCCTGGTCGATTATTTTTGTGGGAGCAAAAATGAACTAAGACCAGCATGACCTCGGTGCATGAGATGCACGCACTAGATGCTGGGACGAGAGTCATGGTGCAATTACGTAAGGTGGTTACGAATTGCTGGACTGACCCGGAGAGTCCTGCATGGGTTTAGTCATCAGCTAGTCTCTCCTAGTACGCCTGTAGCGATGCCTTTGACCTGAGGTCAATGACTATTCCAGCGTTGCAGTTGTCAGTCTTTGGCTTAGTCTAACGCTGCCCGTAACAGGGTAGTTATACGGGCTGAGTACGGGGCTGGTTGATTGCTTTGCAGTGGAATGTGGATTGGCCAAAATGGGATTTTGTCCCTCATTAAGATGAGAGATATCTAACTGGCGCCCTCGATGAGTCTGTCCAGGAAAATGCGTGGCCACGCTGGGATTTGGGACTTACTCAAGGAATCGAGAAAGTTGAGGTTTGGATTATGGATGACATACCTGTGCCTAGTCCATGACCAAGATATCGTAGGACAATCGGATCTCTGACACGGAGGTACTGAGGTTAAGTCGTTTTCTGGTTACCAAACGATAACTCACGGATTTTGGGTAGTTGTGATGGCTTGCTAGAGTCCGCTCACAACTTGTAGGTCATGGGGATGCCCTACTGCCAACTTCACGTGGGGCCTGCTGGGTCACACACGAGCAGGAACTGAACACCATTTGAATGGGACACGAATTAGGGTTAATTCGTGGGTCACGCGAGTGACACGATTTAAGACACAGAGGAAATGTCTGGGACATTATGTCTGGTCTTAATTAATCTACAGATGACATATTTAGATTTGTGGGACAAATTTAAATATTAATAATTGTTTATATAATTAATGAGATTAATTATAGACAATTTAAATATTAGGAAAATAATTCAGATAATGTTCCTAAGAGTTAGGAAATTATTGAATTATAAAATTCCTAAATAAAATATGAGGGTGGCGCCTCTAAGGAGATTATTTGGATAAATAAAATTGTTTTATTAATTCAAATAATATATTTGAATTCAAAAGATTTGATGGAGATTTCAAAATATTTGAATTCAAAAGATTTGGTGAAGATCTCATCTCAGAATCTTTGGTGAATCAAAAATAAGGAAGTTTTTGATTAATAAAATTCCAAGGGAATTTGAGAGAGGGAAGGCGCCATCTTGGTGGGTCCCATTGGGAGATTTCATCTCTCAATTTGATTCTCCAAGATTGCAATTTGAATTTAAATATAATATTAAGGTAATATTATAATTATAAATTCAAGCCTTAAAATAATTATATTATCAGAATATCTTTATTTTAGGAATATTTAAATCACCAAATTTTCTCTCTATTTAAATGGGACAAGTCGACTTGCCCAAAAAGCACATAATACAAACCCTAGTTTGATTTTCCTCCTAAGAGTTAGAGAGAGAAAACATTCCTTTGCACACACAAGAGAAAGTCGACTTTCTCAAAGAGTTAGGGAGATTTCGACTTTGCTCTATAATTAGGGTTTTGAGAGAAGAATAGGCAAGAAGGAGTTCTTGTGAGGGGATTCTTCTAGCGCCACCTCAGTTCCTGATTCAGGAAGGAGTTCTTGAAGTCAGAGGTCTGTAGATTTGTCCTTCATTCTTTTGGAGAAAAGAATTGGAGGCTAGCACCTCGGTGTTCAAAGAAACTGTTCGTGTGGATTACTGGCAGAGGGAGTACTCTGGGAGTGGACTCCGTGGAACTCGCCCCGTTCAACCATCGATTTGAAACTCTGAGGTATAACACTAACCAAAAGTTTTAAATTCTGCTAGCGGATCCGTTCGGGAATCATAGGACCTAGGCGTTTTATTTTGTTTTATTTTTGCTTCCGCTGCCTTAGGCGCCTAGGATTCCCAACATGAAACCCATGCAGAACTCTCCGTGTCGGTCCAGCAACTTGTAACTCCTTACATAATTGCACCATGAATCTCGTCCCAGCATCTAGTGCATGCATCTCTATGCACCGAGGTCAGGCTGGTCTTAGTTCAATTCGAGTTCCCACTGGAATGAGCGACCAGCGACAGTTTAGATTAAATATCTCATAAATTGTCACAGACTGTTATCATAGTAAACATGCTAATAATATGACAACCATTAATTTATCTCTATAAATTAATTGATATGTTCCAAACATATCTATAGGATTATTGGCCCTAGGGCACAATCTCCATCAGACGAGCCTTGTGTTTACAAGAAGGTTAGTGGGAGCACAATTGTGTTCTTGGTGCTATATGTCAATGACATATTGCTCATTGGAAATAATACTCCAACCTTAGAGATTGGGAATCTTGGTTTGGAAATCTTTTCAATGAAGGAGAGAAGCTGCCTATATTCTAGGCATTAAGATCTATAGAGATAGATCTGGTAGGCTTCTTGGATCGAGTCAGAGTACTTATTTGGATGAGGTACTGAAGGGGTTCAGTATGCCAGACTCCAAGAGGGATTCATGGCGATGAATCAATGATTGACCCTGAGCAAGAATCAGTGTCCCAAGACACTTGATGAGCGAGGGCGCATGAGTGGCATCCCTTATGCTTCGGCAATAGGATCCATCATGCTATGTACTCAACCCGATGTGTCGTTTGCCATGAGCGTGACAAGCCGGTTCCAACAAGACCCTGGTGAGGATCCTTGTACCGCTGTCATAAGCATCCTTGAGTACTTAGGAAGAACTAAGGATGAAATCTTGGATTATGGTGGAATTGATGTGTAAGAGTTACACAGGTGCCTGTTTTCCAAAACCTACCAAGATAAAATCGCAGTATGGATACGTGTTTCTCTTGAATAGATGGCATCGTGAGTTGGAAAGAGTTCCAAGCGGAGCACGATTGCTGATTCTACAACAAAGGGTTGGTCGCTTAGAGACGCAGACCGTAAAACTAGTGTCTGAGGAGTGATTGGTGGTCACCCTGTGGAGACAGGAAGACACCAAATGGGATTGGATCCCCACTGATGTTCCGACAGTGATATATATATATATATGCACTCAGACATGATCACCTAGAGATGGTGATATCAAGATATGTTAATGTAGCAGACAAGGATGATGTTGTCAATCCTCTTATGAGATCCCTAGCACAGGTCTTACATGAGCATCATGTAATGTCAAAAATGGAGATTAGACACATTAATGGATGTTCTTAGAGTAGGAACAGTTGGATTAATGATTGGACCTAGTGCAAGTGGGAGTCTGTTGGAGATTGTGCCCTAGGGCCAATCATTTTATAGATATGTTGTGAACATATCAATTAATTTATGGAGATAAATTAATGGTTATCATATTATTAGCATGTTTACTATGATAACAGTCCATGATTAATTATGAGATAATTAATCTAAATGTGTCCCTGGTCGCTCATTCAAGTGGGAACTTGAAATGAACTAAGACCAGCATGACCTCGGTGCATAGAGATGCATGCACTAGATGCTGGTACGAGAGTCATGGTGCAATTACGTAAGGGGTTACGAGTTGCTGGACTGACCCGGAGAGTCCTGCATGGGTTTAGTCATCAGCTTGCCTCTCCTGTACACCTGTCACGATGCCTTGGACCTGAGGTCATCATTATTTCGGCGTTGTAGTTGTCAGACTTTGGCTTAGTCTAACGTTGCCCATAACAGTGTAGCCATAAGGGCTAAGTACGAGTCTGGTTGATTGTCGTGCTGAGGAATATGGATTGGCAAAAATGGGATTTTGTCCCTCGTTAACATGAGAGATATCTAACTAGCACCCTCGATGACTCTGTGCCTAATCCATGACCAAGATATCGTAGGACAATAGGGTCTGTGACATGGGGATACTAAAAAAAAAGTCAGTTTTGGTAAAAACGATAACTCACGTGTTTTGGGTAGTCGTGATGGCTTGCTAGAGTCCGCTCACGACTTGTAGGTCATGGAGATGACTTGCTGCCAACTTCACTTGGGGCCTGCTGGGTCACACACGAGCAGGAACATGACACCATTTAAAAGGGACGCGAATTAGGGTTAATTCGTGGGTCACTCCGGTGCCACGATTTAAGACAAAGAGAAAATGTTTGGGACATTAGGTCTTGTCTTAATTGATCTATAGTTGTGAAGTATTTAAATTTGTGGGACAAATTTAAATATAATAATTGTTAAATGATTAATGGGGATTAATTATTTACAATTAAAATATTAAGGAAAAATAATTCAGATAAGGTTCCTAAGAGTTAGGAAATTATTGAATTATAAAATTCCTAATATTGGAGAATGAGGGTGGCGCCTCTTTTATGATTTAGATTAATAAAATTGTTTTATTAATTTAAGTCATGAATTTGAATTCAAAAGATTTGATGGAGATATCAAAAGATTTGAATTCAAATAGATTTGATGAGATCTCAAATCAGGATCTTTGGAGAATCATGACTTCCTAAGAGTTAGGAAGGTTTTTGATTTATAAAATTCCAAAGAATTATTTAGGGCATATGGCGCCATCTTGGTGAATCTTTTGGGGAGATTTGATCTCTCATTTGATTCTTTAAGATTATGATTTGAATTTAAATTAAATATTATGGTAATATTATAATTTGAAATTCAAATTCATGAAGCCATATTATTATAATTTAGAATTATAATAATGCTCTAAATATAATTATATATAAACCTAGGGCTAGGCGCCTAGGTGGGTAGTCATGAGTGAGAATTCATTTGTGCAATTTTTCATCCTCCTTGTTGAGAGAGATAAAAATAGCCTCCTTCAAAACCCTAGGTTCCAAGTGAGGAAATTTTTGGTTCTCAAGAGTTGAAAGGGTAAAATCGACTTGGCCTAAGGAGTTAGGTTTTGTGAGAGAAGGAAAGACAAGATGGAGTTCTTGTGGGGAATTCTCCATTGAGCCACTTTTGGATTTTGAATCAAGAAGAAGTTCTTGAGTTCAAAGACACTGTAGATTGGTCCCTGGTTCTTTTGGAGAAAAGAACTGAAGGCTAGCACCTTGGTGCCCGAAGAAACTGTTCGTGTGGATTACTGGCAGGGGGAGGACACTGCGAGTGGACTTCTAGGAAACGCCTTGTTCAACAAACCGATTGAGACTCGGGAGGTATACCACTATCTAAAAGTTTTAAATTCTGCTAGCGGATCCGTTCGGGAATTTTAGGACCTAGCGTGTTTTATTTTTTAGTTTTATATTTGCTTCCACTG
This sequence comes from Chamaecrista fasciculata, assembly GCA_003254925.1. Taxonomy (NCBI): domain Eukaryota; kingdom Viridiplantae; phylum Streptophyta; class Magnoliopsida; order Fabales; family Fabaceae; genus Chamaecrista; species Chamaecrista fasciculata. The sequence continues at coordinate 50,210 of QANZ01039501.1, forward strand.
CGTTAGGCGCCTAAAATTCCGAACAGTTTTACCCCTTCGGGTGGAGCGACCAAGGTCCATACCTTGTTGTCGTTCATAGATTGCAACTCAGCCTTCATGGCTTCAACCCATTTCTCAGAGTTGGGATCCACGATAGCTTCTTGATAGGTGGTAGGCTCACCACGCTCCATGTGCAACACGTCCTTGTTCTCAGTCACCAAAAATCCATATCTTTGTTGCTGAAAACGTGTCCTATCAGACCTTTGTGGTCCTTGTGCTTCTGGAGGAGCTTCCACAACATCTTGTGGATCTTCCGCAGCTTCCGTCTGTGCCTCTGAAGTGCCTTGTGGATCTTGAACTTCTTCGAGATCCACCTTACTCCCACTGTTTCTTTTGGAAAAAGATCCTTTTCTAGAAAGAATCCACTTCTTACTACAAACACTTTGTTGTCAGATGGGCAGTAAACATAGTATCCCCTCGTTTCCTTGGGGTACCCTACAAACAAGCACTTGAGGGATTTGGCAGATAGTTTATCGTTAGCTTGTTGCTTAACGTAAACTGCACATCCCCAAACTTTGAGATAAGACAAATCAGGACTCTTCCGTTTCCATATCTCATATGGTGTCTTCTCAACTTCCTTAGACGGAACACGGTTAAGTGTGAACGCGGCAGTTGCTAAAGCATATCCCCAAAAGTATGGCAGATGATCTGTTTGACTCATCATAGATCGAACCATATCCAATAGAGTTTGATTCCTCCTCTCAGACACACCATTCCACTGTGGGGTTCCAAGAAGAGTAAGTTGTGAGACGATAAACTCTTAGCTCAAATATTCGCCACCTCGATCGGATCGAAGTACTTTAATTTTCTCGCCAAGTTGGTTCTCAACTTCATTTTGAAATCTCTTGAACATTTCAAAAGACTCTGACTTGTGCTTCATTAGGTAGACGTAGCCATACCTACTGAGGTCGTCAGTAAACGTAATGAAATAAGAGTAACCACCTATAGCTTGTGTACTCATGGGTCCACATACATCACTAAGTATGATTCCCAACAAGTCAGACGCCCTCTCACTGTGGCCAGTGAAGGGCGCCTTTGTCATTTTTCCAAGTAAACAAGATTCGCAAGCATCATATGATTCAAAATCAAATGGGCTTAGAAGTCCATCTTTAAGAAGCTTCTCTAGGCGTTTCTCGTTTATATGGCCTAAACGACAATGCCAAAAGTATGTAGGATTAGATTCGCTAATCTTAATCCTTTTTGTATCGACGTTATAGATTTTGTCACCGTGTTGTCGTTCCAATTTCAAGACGTAATGTTTATCTCACAAATCACATAAGCAAATAAACATCATCTTTATGAATTGAACACCATTCTTTACCGTTTACATATATAAAACCTTTCTTATCCAAATAAGAAGGAGAAATAATATTTAAACTTAAAGAAGGTACATGATAACAATAAAATAAGCCCAGAGGGTAAAACAAGCTCGCATGTTCCCACAGCAACAGCAGCAGCCCTTGCTCTATTGCCCACTCGTAGGTCCATCTCGCTTCTGTCCAGCTTTCTACTGTCTCTAAAACCCTTCACATCAAATATGAAAACCACATGCTGTATCTAATAACCAAGCGGTTAAAGTAGACAAGTGAACGTCTATAAAGAAGATACCAGAAGCAGAGATCTCATCTCTCTTCTTATTCTTTTGATCTTCCAAATACAATTTGCAATTTTTCAAAAGGCAAATCGCAACCTTTGAAGGCCTTGCCTTCTTGGTAGGTAGTGGGTTAGGCTCAGCCGCTGGCTTGATCCCACCAACCTAAGCGTCTCTTTTCCTCTCTCCTTTGCCCTTCCCTTTCCCCTGGTTCTGGAACATTTCCTTGAGATGTGTGACCATCTCAACAGCCGACAATATTCCCGTGTTCAACTCTTGGAACCATCGTGGCTAGCATCAGGCAAGCAACGTCCACAGAGTCATTGAAGTGCTTCTCCTAAGCAGTTCTTTGAGCTCTTGGAACGTCCTTGGAATGCTCTTCAGGGGAGGGATTTCTAGGACACAAAGTCTCATTCGTTGGGTGAGAACAATTCACAAATTACAAAACCAGTCAAGGAAGTCAGCAACTTCCTTCCTTGGGTGAGAACAATTCCCAAATTACGATACCAGTTAAGTAATTTTGTCCCAGACAATTTATCCTTCTCAAGGATAGATCGCAGTGATAACGTTGAACTATTGTTTGCCATTCATTCTACAATAAGATATGAAAAGTTTAATTAGCAGGAAAAATAAATATCCACCATTTTATAAAACCCAGTAAAATTTATTATGAGTGGCTAAGACCCATATTTCACCAAAGTTTACCGTCACGGAGGGCGATCATGCACCCTTTGGCTATTTAGGTAGGTAACTCCTTACCAATCACATCCTATGTGACTCTTAGATCTTTATGGGACTGTATCATCATATGATACTTATTATGGCATGTTTATCCCATCTAATGCTTTGAGGTCCAAAACCGTTTTGATAACCCCATTAAGTCGCACAATAAAACTTGCGAATGGCTAGGCTCAAAACAAGGAGGCCGAAGCCCAACCCCCATATCATCAAGGCCCATTAAACACGTGTCGCGGAGGGCGATCACCGCATCTAGAAAACCAAGACATCAGTGAGGCGTCGCGTTGAATCTCCCATTCACCGCTCTACGATGAACAAGATTTCGACAGGGCGTTTTGTTGATGGCATTAAAAACTTAAGATTTTCTAAAAGGGTTTGATTTTAAAATGTTCTGTTTAATAATTTAATTTTAAAACTCCCTTTAAAATTAAACGAGTCATGCCACATGTTTATTTCCCCATGTATCACATACATATAAACATGTGCCCGGATCTTGCATCCTATGCAAAATCCCACGCTCGTATCGTATACGTGGTTGTAGCGTAAAATTTAAAATAACATGATAAAATTTCGCACCCTAAGCATACATCTAGCGCATTGTATCACATACAAAACTAAATGCAAAAAAACATATACCGTATTTAGATATGGCCCATCTACCCTATAATCCTCTCAAGCCAATGAGAGAATTTTTCTAAAAAGAAAAATAAAATTACATAAGAATAAACCCCAGTTACATTGAGGTATAAACTGAAAGTAAAATTACAATAGAGTGGAGGGAGACGACACGCAGTCCGTATTTACCAAAAACCCTAGAGCCATATCCAACACCACACAATACACATATGAACAATTCATACAATTATGTCAAACACGGCATACAACAATACATATCAAAAAACTTTTTTAAAATGTGTTCAATTTAGGGTTTGTGCAATTTTAACATGCCTTTCTTGAAATTAGACCTTTGTATCAATAATTATAAAAACTATGAATCCCATTGAAGAATTTAAATTATTGACCCAAAAATTTAAAATTCATAATTTTAATAAATTTTCAGCCACCCCACTATAATTATAATTAAAACAATTTTATTTATAATTATATGGGGATTTCGACGTTAGGCCTTAAATTCAAGAAAAATTTTCCAATCGATCCTATCGATTCCATATGTATCATATACATACAATTTGCACCTTTTTTTTGTAGATTGAGTTTTTAAGAAAACTGTTCTGTGGATTTTTTTTGTAAAACCAAACATGTGATTGAAAGCAGTAAACACACATATCATACATCATATGTACACATAAACAGTTTTAAATCCAGGACTAGCCTGGCTCTGATACCACTGTAGGGAAATCAGAGCGCCAGAACGCAGCGGAAGCAAAATATAAAATTAAAATTTAAAGCGCCAAGCCCTAGATTTCCCGAACGGATCCGCTAGTTGAATTTAAAACCTGTTAAGATAGTGGTATACCTCACGTGTTCCAATCGGTTTGGTTGTACGGGGCGTGTCCTAGAAGTCCACTCGGAACGTCCTTCCTCCGCCGGTGATCCACACGAGCAGTTTGTCGGGCACCAAGGTGCTAGCCTTCTGTTCTTTTCTCCAAAAGAACCAGGGACTCGATCTACGGCTCTAGGACTCAAGAACACCTTCTTGAATCTCTCAAGGATGGTGGCGCAAAAACAAGAACTCTTTCTTGTTGATTCTCTCAAAACCTAGCTATGGAGAAACTAGTGTTGGGAAATCACAGAGGGAGTGCAGCGGAAAAATAAAAAAAAAACTTAATTAAATATTCTAACTCTGTGATTCCTTCCAGGATCCACTAATTATGTTTATACTAGGAAAGTAAAGATGTTTACCTATATTTCAATCGGTGACTTATCGTGTTTGCGAATTTGAGAAGTCCGAGTGTCCTTCCTCTACCGGTGATCCACACGAGCAGTTTGGCAGATGCCTAGGTGCTAGCCTCCTTCACTTCTTCCCAAGTGAATACGGGAACTCTATCTATGATTCTTGAATTATTAAGAACCGTTCTTGATTCTCAAGATTGATTGGGTGTTCTTAATATTATCAAGTGCAGGTCTAATTCTCACTCTCCAAGAAGGAAATCGACTCACTCTCACAATATTAGGACTTGGCGAATTTTTACTCTCAATAGGTGCACTAGGCGAAATTCTTAGTCTCACCAAGAATTGGATGTGTATTATACTTGTGCTAGGCGACTAGGCCCCTATTTATAGTCTTCTCATTCCTAATCTTAGGGAATCCTAATCCAATTAGTAAATCCCTAAGATTTTGAATATCTTAAAATATCTCAATATATCTTTTGATTTATAATATCAAACTTAATATTATAATTCAAAATTCAATAGGTGGCAATTTAAATTTGAGACTCAAAATCAAATCTTGAAATCAAATCTTGATTGCTCAAATCCTATTGATTGGAATGAGTCATGAGGAATTGATTTTATAATTTAAAATATTACTTTAATATTTTATATTATAATTTCGATTTGCACATATCTTTAAACTTAAAGTGCAAGATCAAATCTTGCACTCCAAGAAACAAGATAGGCGCCTTCCTCATGTAGTCTTGGAGGAATTCTATAGCAACC
>QANZ01039516.1:0-19332 GCA_003254925.1 Chamaecrista fasciculata
TCTGTTTTTTTTTTTTATAATTAAAAGGGACTCGTTTTCTCTTAACTTAACGTCATTACTTGTTAATTAGCGGTAATCGACTCTCTCTCTCTACATGTTTTTCTTTGCCTTCTTTCTACATTTGTCTATGCTTTTCCTTTCTCGGATCTAGTTACCGGGGGAGTTGCTCTACATTTGAGCAATTCCTCCCTGATTTTCGTCTTCTCTTTTTGTTTTGATATTTCAATAATTCAGATTTTTAGTCCCTCCTAATTTGGTATATCCAGATTTATTTCTGGTTTTGTTGAGATCTTTTCTGATTTTGCTCTTTCTTCGTGAAAGATTTGTTTCAAGTACTAGATCAATTCAAATATGAGCCTCTATGCCACGAAGTTTTCGATCCGCTTTTAATTTTATGGTGAAATCGGTGGCCTCTATAACTATGAAGTTGAGTTCTCTTCTGATGATAAGGAAACATAATAGTATATACTTTGTTAACAACACCAAGATCGGTGATGATTTTCATCGTCTGGATATTGTTCACATAGGATCAGTTATGCACTTAATTTGCCTTCTTAATTTAACAATTTTTACTCTTATTCTTCATATATTGTATCAGATTTGAATTCTCTGAATGTTTGTAAATGTTATTTAGCCTTTCTATAATATATCATGGATTGATGCCTTTAAAAAAAACATTAGTAATTCAAATAGCAAAATGATTAATAGTAAATACTATTATAACTTTAAAAAATTGTCAAAAAGTCAAAATTATGATTTAAGTAATTAAGATAAGCGCAAATGATAACAATTAATGCATGACTATTAATATATAAATGGCAAAACACCTTAACGTTTGTTGTGATTTTCAGTTATGCCCCTAACGTTTCATTTGTGTCAGTTGTGCCCCCAATGTGAAACGTTAGTTTCAATTATGCTCCCAATTTCAATCATCCACAAAAAAAACACCATTTTCACATGATTTGAGCTCGGTTTTGATCAGATTTCATATGGGTTTTAATTTTTGGACATCACAAACTTGATTCCTTGGATCAATTTCAAAGATTAAGCTCAAAATAGCCCCAAATCCGAAGAAAATCGGACCCGATGAACCCTAAAAAGGACCAAAACGAAATGCAGCAAAACGAATCATTTTTCTCAAAATTTCCATGTGCAAAATGATCCTTATGAGAAGAAAATGAGTACCCATAAACTCATTTATCAAAACAAACTGAAATGAACACGAATAGAAGCTCAAAAGTTTCGAAAAACGGTACACTAACGAGGGTGGGGGCATAATTGAAACTAGAGTTTCATATTGGGGGCACAACTGACACAAATGAAATGTTAGGGGCATAACTGAAAATCACCGCAAACGTTAGGGGCACGAAAGGGTGTTTTGCTTATATAAAATAATAACATATTATTTAGCTATACTTATGGAAAATAATATTTTTTTATATATATTCTAATAGTATTCAAGAATAAATTACTTACTAAACCTAGATATAAATTTATATATTTTCTTAATTAAAAGCGAATGTGTTTGAGTATATCCATTATATTCAGAAGATGTGTGAATAGTCTATGGACACTTCATTTTGAAGGCGTGTCGCCGTGTTTAACATCCGTACGACATATATTTATAAATTTTAAAATATAAAATCAATTTTTTGTGACTTCAACGTGACAAACAATAAAAAATAATGACACACATGACATATATTATGTATAAATATTATAATTTTAAAGTTTTCATCAAAATTTATGGATTTTTAGTTATTTATATATATAAATATATGCCGTGTCGTGTCATGTAAGTTTAAGAATTTAACGTGTCGGTGTGTCCGTGTCCGTGTCGTGTCCCGTGTCCGTGTCAGTGTCCATGCTTCATAGGTGAATACCAAGTTGGATTCTCTATAGACTATAGTGCACTATAGGTGAAGTACAAAGAAAAAAAGGAACAAGTAGAGAAAGAAAGTGGGTCCCATTGACACTTTCTCTCTCTAACCTATTTCTATCTCTCTAAGTACTACACCCCTAAAGTACTGTAAGGAGGCGTTTGATACACAGATTATTTTTTCATTCATGGGAATTCCCATGAATAAGATTCCCAGGATTATAAGAATGTCTGTTTGGATGAGTTAAAATAATCCTAGGATTATTTTGCAATATTCTCAGGAATGTTACAATCTTGTGTTTGGTTCAACTTTGATATTCGTGGGAATGTTTAATACTTTTACAAATATGCCATTGACTTTTTATTCTCAACTATTGATATATATATATATATATTTGTTTGTCTGTGTGTGTAAGCATACCAAAGCAATATTATATATATCAACAAGAAGAGATGAAAAGTGACAAACCTGATAAATTTCTTTTGCACTTCAAGGCGGTAGAGAGTTGTAAAATGATAAAGATGAAAAGTGACAAGGGTTTGTAGAGAAAGAATTAATTAGGAGAATTAATTAAGGGTGATAAAGTCATTTTGATGGGAAAAAATAATCCCATGTCATGGGATTAGACTAATTCCACCCTCTAGGGTGGGATTAAAAAAATAGCTATTTTAGGAAATTATGCTATTCCTGGGAATACAATATTCTCGGGACTAATTTTTCAATCCACGTACCAAACGCGGGATTACTCTAGCCCGAAACTCATAATATCGAGATTATTTTTCGATCTGTGTACCAAATGCTTGCTAAAGAATCGAAATTGGTGTGAATACAATAATTATTAAATATATATATATATATATATATTTATATATATATTCATATCAATTAGTGTTCCAGATTTTTTAATCTTGCACATATGCTAAGTTATACTCTCTAAAAATTATTATTTGATTTAATATTTAATGTATTAAAAAGTGAAAAAGGAAACAATACTTGCTTTTGTTTTGAGCAATTTTGGTATACGGTATACCTTCAATATTTTGAAACAATACATAGTTACATACTTTCTTCAAGTATGTAAAGACCCGGTGCCAAAAGCAAACCAGCAGGGTCTCCTCCTACTCAAGCATTAAATGCCAAGATATTGACATTTAATGTAAAGATCCTTTGAAACCACATGACCAGGTAAGGCTACACCAGCCACAACGTACGATTGAGCAAAAACACACACGCAAAATACCCAAACCACCCTCCGTACGCAGGGATATGGTGAAAAGCACTATTGTCTATCACTGGCTCCCAAAAAGGAAGGATAGGCACCCCACTACGGCTCGACAGTGACAGCTGTCGAGTCAGATCAACAAGACACAATAACCCACTCACTGTGCATTCCCGAAAACACCCTCAACGTTCCTTTTGTACCTCGTACCCACGTGAGGCAACAGGGACGTGAATAAATACAAGCACACCACGCACATTCGGAGGTAACCACTCTTACTCAAGAAAAATACTATTTTCCTTCACTTAATCAACAATCTAACTTAAGCATCGGAGAAGAATCACAGAGAACCCCCTGTGCATTCTCGTTTGCAGGATCCGACGATCTCAAGACCCCGGAGACTGCACTTCATTATGAACACAAGGTTAGATTTATTCAGATCCAACTTTGTAGTTTTCAGAACTAATTTAAAGATTCAAGATAACTTATACCCAAAACTAACTTTCACAACAATTTGCAACTATCTCGATAAGTAAAACAACTAATTCGATGCTCTATACTTAACCTCAAAAATCAAATCTCAATTTCTTAACTATACCCTTGTCCCTTGGAACCAATATTGGATATTCATAAATATAAAATCTCAAAAATCTCAACAATAAAACTTAATTATAATATAGAGATACTATATTATTTACTATATTTATGCATATATAAATAGTATATTTTAGGTAAATATATAATGAGTGTAACAGTGTTGATATATATATATATAGACAAAAGTACTAATTTAGTCCCCAAACTTTACACCAATTGTCAATTTTGTGCCTAATATTTTTTGCTGTCAATTTCGTCCCTAATGTTTTATATTTTGGTCAATTTCATCCTTTGCTCTTACTTTAAGCAAATATTATTGACAAAATCTATGTAGCTAATGATATATAATATAAAATTGATAGAAAAAGAAACTCAAATCTTAACTCAAATTGAAAAATAAGATGCGGTCTGTCGTTAATTTATTGAAAGAAGTCAATCAAAGGATAAAATTGACCAAAATGTAAAACAATGAGGACGAAATTGACAGGAAAAATTAGTACTTTTCCCTATATATAATATAGGTTAAAGTTTCCTACCAAAAAAAAAATATATAGGTTAAAGTTTACTTTTAGTCCCATAACTTTTGCTCAGATCTCAATTTGGTCCCATAACTTTTTTTTGTTGCACTTTTGGTCCCATATCTTTGCAAAAGTTGCAAATTTGGTCTGGTATCACTTTTGGTCTCATATCTTTTGTTCAGGTTACAGAATTGGTCCCATATTTTTACAAAAAGTTTCACTATCAGTCTCATTTGATCCAAACATATGAGACTAATTCTGCATCTGATCCAAAAATATGAGACCAAAAGTGTAACACATGACCAAATCTGCAACTTAAGTAAAAGATATGGGACCAAAAGTGCAACAAAAAAAGTTATGGGACCAAATTGAGACCTTAGCAAAAGTTAAGGGACCAAAAGTGCACTTTAGCCTATAATATATATAGATAGTTAGATACCATATATGTTAGCTTATTGCTCAACCTTCTCTTTCTATTATATCTCTAAAATAGGTCCCATCTCTCTCTTACATAACCAACTCATCTTTCTATCTCTCTATCCATCTCTTCTTCTTCTGATCAGAATCTCTCCCTCTATATCTATATATATATCTATCTCCTTTTTCTATAATTTCTATTCCAAACCCAGTGAAAAAGTAACCATTTCTTTTTTCTTTTTAATTTATTCATCCTCATAGCATGTTTTTGCACAAAGAAATTTCCTCAATCAACGCTTCACTCAACTTTTTCTCTTTCTTTCACCCACTCACACCTTCATTCATAGTTCTTCATTATTGTAAATAAAACCCTTAAATCTTCATCTTCATCTTCAGTTTCATCTTCATCTTCAGCTTCGAATCGCAATCAATCAATCAATCTCACCCTAGTACTATGCCTATGATTCGTAGCATAATCCAGGATATGAGGTCCAGATCTCACCGCGTCGTCCAGGACGGTGGTTCGTCAATGGAGTCGCCGGCGGCGGCGGTCACTGACGGCTTGAAGCAGAGCTCGTGGGCTCACATGCCTCAGGAGCTTCTCAGAGAGGTTTTGCTCAGAATCGAGGACTCCGAGAGCTCTTGGCCGCCGCGAAAGACTGTCGTCGCTTGCGCCGGAGTCTGCCGGAGTTGGAGAGAGATCACCAAGGAGATCGTCAAGACTCCCGAAGTTTCCGCCAAAATCACTTTTCCGATCTCCGTCAAGCAGGTTTGTTCGCAATGCCGAAGGATCTCGAATTTCTGTGATAACTAGGGTTTTTTTCTACTGCAGATTCAGTTTATTCACTAATTAAAAAAAAAACTCGTTGATTTTACTGCAATTTCAGTTTCGCGGGAGTGAGATTTTTTTGAGTTTTCACATTGAACGTAGTTAAATCATCACGATCCATCAATTTAAGCGTGGTGGTTGAATTTTGAACTAAGGAGAGATTCTGATTTGTTATCAATTATTGTGAAAAGAAGATATTTACGTGCATAGTTTTTTTTTAAAAAAAATTATTTTATAGAACTATGAGAACAAAACATTGAAGAGTGGAGTTGAACTAAACAAATTTTTCTTTATTTCATTCTTTTAGGTGTAACGCGTTTTCTACAGGTTGTCCATTGAAAAAAAGTGCTGAGATATTAATTATTAGTGAACTGTAAAGATGGCTTTGACTCTAAATGTTCTTTCTTTCTCTTTTTTTCTCTTTGCCCTCCTGTTTCTGAATTTGATTGACTCGCCATCTTCTGGAATCTGTGCAATTTTACTTTGACAGAATTCTAAAATATATATCTAACATACCAGTTGTTCTGTCTCCCATGATCAATGATTGTTAAATTTTAGCAGAAGTTAATGGATAGTATTACTTGGAGATTGAATTTGAATGTTACACCTGTGTTTGTGTTTTTGTTGATTCAAACATTTGATTTATTGTTTTTCTATCATGTGGCATTGCTTTAACTAACTTGATATAAATTTGTGTTTGATTTTGGCAGCCTGGCCCAAGGGAGCATCTTCTTCAGTGCTTTATAAAGCGAAACCGCTCCTCCCAAACCTATTATTTGTTTCTCAGTTTAACAAATGGTGAGCATATAACCCTTTTAGTAAAGGTTAAATTGTAAAATGGTTTTTTATTAAAAATTTTGCAAATCATTTTCTATGAAGTATTGGACGCTTCCTATTCTGTCTAGTAAAAGTATTAGTGGGTTTCTTTCATAAAAAAAATGTTATTCAAATTGGCAAGATAATGTCATTTTTATTTTATTCATTCTTTGGTTTCCTTTTCAACAACTAAAGGTTCTAATCTTGGAAGTATCTGCATTTTTTTTTGGCCTTTCATTTTCTCCATTGCAGCTTTAGCCGACGATGGGAAGTTTCTTTTGGCTGCACGCAAGTGCAGACGTCCCACCTGCACAGATTATATCATCTCTCTAGATGCTGATGATATGTCAAATGGAAGTAACACCTATGTGGGGAAACTGAGGTCAGCTCTTAATTAGGCACTTTGACCCTTGTATTTACACTTTACACTCTCACTGTTCTTTCAAGAGCCAAAGGCTCATACATTTTTTTTTTCTTCTCCCTTTTGATTAGATCAAATTTTCTGGGAACAAAATTCACAATCTATGATAGCCAGCCACCTCACGCAGGTGCAAAAATTACAAAAAGTCGCTCCACTAGACTGGTGAATCTGAAGCAAGTTTCACCCAGAGTCCCTACTGGTAACTATCCAGTGGCTCACATTTCATATGAACTAAATGTGCTAGGCTCCCGGTAAGCATTGCATATGGATCTTTCTGCATCATAGTAACTTAATGTTGTTATATTATAAGTGTCTGTGCGTGACCTTTCATATTTTCACTAAGAGCATATTAGCTTATTGTGCATGTTTCCTATATTCAAACTGTGCAATACTTATCATTTATGTGTATAACAAGCAGGGGGCCTAGGAGAATGCTCTGTGCTATGGATGCCATTCCTTCCTCTTCAATTGAGCCAGGAGGGGTGGCCCCTACACAGACTGAGTTTTCCCTTAATAACATGGATGTGTTTCCTTCATTTCCATTTTTTCGATCGAAATCAAATCGTATTGAAAAATCCTTATCTGGACCTCTGGGCAATCCAAAAGATGGGGTGCTGGTGTTGAAAAACAAGTCTCCCAGGTGGCATGAGCAGCTCCAATGTTGGTGCTTAAACTTCCATGGACGAGTGACGGTTGCTTCGGTTAAAAACTTTCAGCTGGTGGCTTCCCCTGAAAATGGGCCTGCAGGACCAGAACATGAGAAGATTATCCTACAATTTGGAAAAGTTGGAAAGGATTTGTTTACGATGGATTACCGGTACCCCATCTCAGCATTTCAGGCTTTTGCAATCTGCCTCAGCAGCTTTGATACTAAGATTGCTTGTGAATGAACATGTTGGAACAGGTATTCATTTGAAAGCCTAATATTATAGAATTTGAATACAGCTGACAGAAAAGTCACTTCACCGAGAAAGTGGGCTGCATGTATAGTTATTATAGCTAGCATTAGTTTTGATTAGTACATATCCAATAAAATATAATATTAATACCAAAATGCTGCCTCAGTTTTCACCAGCACCCGCATGTTGGGGTGGGGATTTCCTTCATACACTATTTTTTATAATGGTGGCCACACTCATATGACCATCATGTTTCACAATTATTGACTCTCCAGCTATGTTTATGCATTAAAAAATATGAGATGACTTTACTTCAAAAAAATAAATAAATCTTGTGACTCTATACTAGATAAGAGTGATGATCAGAATTGATTCTTTACATAGTCTTACATACTGCTAATTGACAACACTTACTCGTGGATGCAGTCATTATCGAGATTATAACGCTAATACCTGTGCCTTTTGCTTCTGGAGCTGTAAGTTTGAATATGAAGTTGAAGATCACATGGTGGGAAGTGTTTTGACAAGAATGATTGAGAAGGGCATTTGATGTGGAGAATGAATCTGAATGGAACTGACGATTGTGCTGCACTAACAAGGTTTTCAGTGTGCTTTTCTGGGTTGAAATTTACCAATTCTGGAAAGATTCTGCAAATGAATAATAAGTATCAAGTTCTCTCTGTGTACATATATCTGAACTTGTAATTTGTGTTTCATTTAGTTAATTTTCAATATATTGGCGCCTGCTGAGATTTTCATATGTAATGTTTAGATTTATGAGGGTTGGTGACTTTTGCCATTGCCATTTCCTTTATTTATTTTCACTTTTCAGGTATTATGGTCAAGTGTGTCATTGAAGTAAAATTTTCTCCAATTGATTTTGAGAGGTCTATTCTTTTTAATGAAGACTGTGTCAAGTGATTTTCCCTAATTCACACCAATACTAGCTAGATTATCAAAATTCACACAATGGTTTTGTAATTTCAGTAGTCTTATGGGTTGTGTCAAGTGATTAATTAAGGCTACAATGTACATTTTTTTTTCTAAATTTTATCCACTGCAAAAAAAATCTTTTGAACCTTACATAGTGATACAAGATTTCATAATATTTTAAGGATCCTTCGGGCACATGTTAAGGTTTTTTTTTCATTGGTCAAGTGAGTTTTCGAACATGAAAAATTATCTTTTAAATGAATTTTTGTAAATTTCAAGATATGAGATGTTTTACTAACTAGATACATCTATTCCATTTTGAACCTATTCCAAGTATATGGATTTGTGCTAAGGGCACATGTTAGATAAATTTATATTTTAATTTTGTTCAAAAGACCTTTTTGGTTAAATTTTTAATTTTTAAAAAATAGAATATCTTTTTGATTTTATAATTGCTATCACATTTTAGTATTGATCAAAACTTAAAAGTTAGCAATTATTGCATTTAACAAAATTGATTTTTTTTTTTTTTGTAAAAACTTAAAAAATCTATGGAGTTCAAGAAATCTTTTACCGGTAAAGTTTAAGGACTATATTCATTTTCACCAATCTTTGTAGATTCGATGGTTAATAGTCTAATATTTGAAGAGAGAGAATATTTAAAAAAAAATTGATGAAATTACTCAAAAAGATTTAATCATTGCTTAACCGTAAAAATATGTAAAAATAGAATAAGTTAGCATTAGTTGATTTAACCTTGGTGAAAAAGAAAAAAAAAATTGTTTTGATTGTTATTGTAATTCATTTTTTACTACTATTTGTATGAGTTTGCAACCTTTTGTTAGTACCATTGAATATTATAGCATCAAAGCCGTTCTTGCAAAAGCTAAATTAGTCATGTACTCTAAATTATTGCATTATAATTAAACAATTTTAATGAAAATAATCTAGTGAAATTAAAAATCTGCAAGAAAAACCTGTTAGTAAATAACCTTATGGGTCTTGTTCTATGAACTAGCTGACTAGGATGGGGATAAGTATAGCTAATCTTATGACAATTTATGGTTAGAACTTCATTTCGTTTTAACAAAGAAAGCAAGATTATATGTTTAGAATGTCTTTGCCTTAATTTGCACTTAATTGAAATTATGTTTTCTTTTTAAGGACCATATATATATATAATAAACTAACGATTCAATCCCTAAAATATTATTAAACTGATAATTCGGTCACTAAATGATTAAAATACACAGTTTAGTACTTTGGAAAACTTAACATTATACTTTTTAGTCTATGAAAATAATTAATAAATATAGCGTTTATACTTTTTCAAAAATTAAATTGTTAACTCAATGATATTTCAAGAACTATGTTGTTAGTTTACTCACTCTATATATATCCCTCATATTGTTCAATTGTATTTTAAAAAATAAATTTGTTATGAAAAAATACCACAAATTTTTGTTTTGGTAACAAAATCTTTAGGTGAGGGTATGACGCCTCAGTTCAAGTCTTCAAGGTCAAGGTAAGCCTCCGAGCTCAAAGAATACTGGTGAGATTCTTACAGATAACCCACTAAATGACGCACCACAAGAAATCGAATCCAAACCATACAATTATCATGAAAAATACCATAAATTTTGATAATGTATTTCGTTACAGTATTTTTTAAAGTAGTAGTATATAAAAAAGAACAGAAATTGCCGTATGGGGAAACAATCTTTTAGACAAACCAAACATAAATTCAGAGTACTAAAATATAATCATAAGAAATTATTAAATAGTAGTATATAATGACGCACCACATAATATTTCATAATTGCTTAATATTATTAAATAAGTTATAAGTTGAATAATTTCTTAATATTTCATAATATTTTATTATTTAAAGTGTAATAAAAGAATTCATCTTAAACAATTTTAAAAATAATATTTATACATTATGTTTTATTTTCGTATGAACTTTGATATTTGAGTTCAAAAAAAAAAAAACTTTGATGTTTCGCCTTAATTAATTTAGATTCAACTTTTATTGTGTATTTAGTTATAATAAGAAAATCGAAAATCAAACCACAGGAAGCGATTTGGAGAGCAACATCTTGGGGAAGCAAATTAAGAATAGCGTTCAATTGCTTCATGTTTCATCGGTGTCTCTCTTGAGAAGAAAGAGGAGTGATGCCAAGGAATGGATGATTATTGTGATCTAGGAAGTATGAACACTTTATTTTGAAGGCGTGTCGTCGTGTCAGACACGTGTCAGTGTCCGACACTCGTATGATATCGACACGACACATATCCATAAATTTTAGAATATAAATCAATTTTTTGTAACTTTAACATGATAGGCAAGAGAAAATAATAATAGATATGACATATATTATGAATAAAAATTGTAATTTTTAATTTTTTCATTAAAAATTATGAATATTTAATTATTTATATATATAAATATATGTCGTGTCGTGTCGCGTAATTTTGAGAGTTTGACGTGTCGCTGTGCCCGTGTCTGTGTCGTGTCCCTTGTCCGTGTCAGTGTCCATACTTCATAGATTGTGATTAATGACAAATCTCGTTCATTAAATTTGGGTCAAATTCCACTTCTGATTCTATATAATTGGGGTGAATTTCAATACAAGTCAGTTTGTTTTTTTTTGTTACAAAATTAATCTTACATGTTTTCATAATTTTTCACTTTTGAGCCCTAACAATTAAATATGTTCATATCTCTTTCATTTTAAGTTCGAATGCTACGAGTGTAGAACTACATGTTATTTTTTACAAGTTTTTTCTCTTTAATTGAGGTTATTAACAAACAAAGTTAAATTGAGTTTTCGAAAGTTGACCACTCATTTCACGATCAAACGAGCGGAATTAGTCATATATTTTTCGTTTTAAGTCTTAATACAATAAGCTTGAAGCTACAATTACTTTTGATGAGTATTTTTTTCTGTCTAGTTGGGACAGTTAGGAAATTAACTTGATCTGATCGAGGTAAATTAATTTCTTTCTTTACGATGGATTTTGTGCCTCATTCCTTATTAATTTCTGTGTTTGAAATCCAGTGGAGAGAACAACAACTCAATGTCGAGCGCAGATGATTTCGAAATTCCGTGATAATGTTATCAGACTTCTCAAAGTAATCCAGATTGATTTGATATTTTGCTAGTCTTATTTACTAGACTGGTCCAAGTTGTTCTGTAGTTTTGTTTCTCTGATCCAAAAAAGCTACTTGAAGAATCGTTTGCTGAACTAGAAGAGAACCTTTCGCTGATGAGATTGATGACTGCTCAAGAGTATGCGCGTCTGATTCGCTTGGATAAGATACACTAATAAAAAATTTGTTCATTGATAGTTGAATCTTCTTTTATTTCATTCATTAATCCATGCGTTTTGATGTACATATAGGTGTAAAGAGGCAAAAACCGCTTTGGAGAAAGGTGATAACGATTTGTGCAATAAAGCTACCAAGTATTCGATAACATTTAGTGTAAGTATTATCTTAATTAAGTTGTCACTAGTATGACTATAAATAAACATGACTATAAATAATATTAATAATATTGTGTGTAGAAAATGGTAGAAACAATTTATATACTTTGTCACTATGTAAATTAGTGGTACTATAGAAGGGAGTAACAAGAACAAAAGAATGAAGCAATAGGTAAGGCATTTTTGTAAAACATATGCAATATCCCAATAATCTTAACTGTAAGACTATTTCTGTGGCAATTACTGCCGATTTGCCATTAGTATTGGTTGTTGACAGTTAAGTGAACAATACACTTTTGTGTATGTTAAATTTTTTAAATTATTTATTTTCTTAAATATCCTTTGTATGATGCAACCAACTCAATAGACAGTTACAAATGGATCATTCTATTGTAGGGACATTTGTAGCTTGAGGGTTGGGACGTTTGTAGTAAAAAAATGAACTTTTCCTCCCTACCCAAATACTCCACAGCAAATGCAATTTGCTCTACAGCTTCTTCACCCCACCCATTTCGAAGAGTACATTGAGAATCCTATGGGCAAAAACTATAAACTATATGGGATTCTTTTTGATAATCCTATGACGAGCCAAAGCTATTGGGCCTATATCTCTATGAGCAGAATAGAATCGTTACGTCAAATAACAAAAATTTCATTTACATTTTACATGAAAAACATGTCTATCTATCCAAAATCAAGATTAATAATTAAGTATAAATAAATATACGGTAAAAGAAATTTATCGGGGAATAAGTTAGTTATAAGAATGGTTATAAAAATCGGATCGGACTGAACCGGTTGAACCGTTCTAATGTGATTTTTTATTATTTTTTCTTTTTTGATTTTTTTTGTCTTTTTTTTATAATTATGAGTAAAACGTTAGAGAATGTTGATTATGAACAAAAATTTGATAGCGAAGTGATCATAAAATGTCACTTGATGACATTATATTGATGAATATAATAAAAATTGACTATATTTATACTATTGGAATTAGAATTTTATCATTTCTAAGCTTTTTTTTTTATTATTTTTAATTTATTTATTTGCCACCAGTTGGACCCCGGTCGAACTCCGGTTGAACCATTGAACCTTGAACCCCTACCTAGGGCGGTTGAATGTCCGGTCCGATTTTTAAAACCTTGGCTATAAGTGGTTATATGAATACTATGCTCTATTCCTTGAAGTTTGTAAGTACCTTTGTAAGTGTGCTTAGAGCCCGAAAGTCTACCCTAGTCTTGGTGAACCCCGAGACATAACTCACCTTAACTTTTCTTCAAAAAAAAAAAAAATCATAAACGCAATAATATAGGTTGGCAATTCATAATTTTTATTTCAAACAACAAAAAATATAATATAATATTCTAAGAAGTCTATCTAGAACTATTTCGATTAAAGAATATCCTTAAAAATTAGACCAATAAGCACAAACCTTGATATTTACAATTGGTTTTTAATCGGACTTTTTTCACAATAAAAAAATATACATAGACCATAGTCATGTATTTACCAAGAAAGTATGTTGATAATACTTGAAAAATTTTATCTACATTTAGTATTTTGCAATAAAAGTAAGGAAAATGAGGATCTTCTTACTTGAATTAATTATACTTTAGTCTAAAATACACTCATGAGATTAACAATACATTTTGACATAAAAAGAGGCGTCACATTTAATCCATTCATTTATATTTGTTTTTCCAAATAAATTCACTAATATTGAGAAGCTGAAAAACACAATCAATGTGTTTGTTTGCTCATCATTTTTCTCTGAACCACCTTTCTGGGTTAGGTTGTTCAACAACATCACAATTATAAAGACAAAAACATTAAATGCATACATAATAATACAAAATTAATTTGAAGTTTTATGATTTATCAACATCAAGGATCGTAAATAATAAATAGCTAACTTTTTTATGACAATAAATTAGATATGAATTTGAAGTATAATAGTATTCTTAAATTAATTAGTTTCAATTTTAAATATAGGGTAAATTACACTTTGGTACCCTGTAGTTTGACCCTATTTCACTTTGGTACCCTGTGGTTTGAAACCTGACACTTTGGTACCTTGTGGTATTCTCCATTAACACTTTGGTACGCTTTGGAGCTATTTTGTAATTTTGACCCCAAAAAAATTTCAAAAAAATTACAAATAAGTCCCTGAATACATATTATCTAGGGACTAAAATGAAAACTTTAAAAAATTTTTGAGGTCAATATGTAATTTTTGTAAAATTTGTTATGGTTAAAATTACAAAATAGCTCTAAAGGGTACCAAAGTGTTAATGGAGAATACCACAGGGTACCAAAGTGAAATAAAGTCAACCCACAAGGTACCAAAGTGTAATTTACCCTTAAATATATATACAATATATTTGTAAAAAATTTAGCAAATAGTAAGTATTATTATTATTATTTTAAAATAGTAAAACCTAATGAGACTTTAAATGCATTTTATTCTTATTTCTGAATAAAATAAATATCGGATTTTATGACTATGACATCATATTGAATTATTTTAATTTAAAAAATTAAACTGTTTAGTTTGTTAAAAAAAAGAGGCTAAAGTACAAATTTGGTGTTATATCTTTTGCTCAGATCCCAATTTGGTCCTAAATCTTTTTTTGTTGCACTTTTGATCTCATATCTTTGGGTCAGTCCCAATTTGGTCTCATATCTTTAGGTCAGGTCCCAATTTGGGTTATTGCATAATTGGTCATATATCTTTGGGTCAGGTTTAGAAGTGGTTTCATATCTTTATAAAAGGATGAACTAATAGTTAATCATTTTGCAAAGATATAAGACTAATTGTGCAACTTGATTAAAAGATATTAGATAAAAAATGATATGGGACTAAACTTGGAACCTTTTGCAAAAATTTAAGACCAAAACTGCAACGAAAAAAATATATAACCAAATTAAGAATTGAACAAAAGATATGAGATCAAATTTATACTCGGGTGAATCCAACAATATTTTGGATTGATATTTTTCTTAAATGATTAGAAAATATTACTGATATTAGGGCTATAAAGTCTAATAAATCTTCATTTTAAAACACTCCCACTTGTGCAGTTTAATTTTTTTTTGTTTAATAACTACGATTAAACAGGTTCAATAGTACAAGTAAATCGTTATTTTATCCTATAACTTTTGCTAATAATATTCAGTAAATCTAGGAAACTAAAATCTTATTTGATCATTATATCATATCACGATGCCTTTGTTTTCATTATTTCTTGTTTCTTTTTTGAAAATGTAAATATGATTAAAAACATATTTGATAAATTTAAATAAAATATATTTATAAAATGATGATGCATGAAAAACATGCTGGGAGAGATAATTAAGTAATTAGCATAATTGAAGGGGAACAAATTAAAACGTGAAGGGTCAACGTAAGCTCACCTAAATATGGACACTGATATGGACACGGGAGACGACACGACACGGACACAGACTCACCAACACGCCAAATTATTAAAATTACAAACACGACATAACATATATTTATAATTAAAAATCAATAAATTTTGATAAAAAATGTAAAAATTAGAGTGTTTATTCATAATATATGTTATATGTGTCATTATTTTTTATTATTTGTCATATTAAAGTCATAAAAATTGATTTTATATTCTGAAACTTATGAATATGTGTCGTGTGGGTATTGTACGAGTGTCGGACATAATGACACGCCTTTAAAATAAAGTGTCCATGTTTCATAGAATCTCACCAACCTTAACAACATTGTTTAGTTGTATCTGTCCTTGTACTTCAATATTTCTATCCTTGATGTAAAAGATTTTATGGCTTACCACTCTCTAAAGCAATCATTTTTTTTTTCTTGTCTTCTCAATTTTTTATTATCCAATAGCTCAACAAAACTATGTTAAATCATTATGAGATAAATGTGAATTCATATCTCTAAAGCAATCATATTTTAGCTTTTTTTTAGATAATTGTGAGTTGTGACCATAACTTGGCCAATAATTATATTTAGAGTAAAACAACTTTCCGGTCCCTGATTTATGCACTCGCTGACAGATAGGTCCCTGAATTTTACCCATTGTACTAGCCGGTCCCCGAATTTTGCAAACGCTGCACTAATTGGTCCCTCCGTCATATTGGCGTTACAAAAATGCTGACGTGGCCATAACGGACGCTGATGTGTCTCGTTATGCGCTGACGTGTCCCGTTATCTTCAGCACCGTTATATTCCAAAAAAAAAAAGTTGCCACGTCATAAAATAGTGACACATAAGCATTTTCTCATTGCACTTATAGGTCCTTGACCCATTTTTATTCCATTATTCTTAATTCCCCCTCTTTTTTATCATCTTCATTCGTTTTAGTCCCAAATCCTCAAAATAAAATTGTAAAGTGTCCCAAAACTCTTTCAAACATTTCAATTTAGTCCTTAAAAATATTAAAAACCCTAAACCCTAAACCTTAAAACCCCAAACCCTAAACCCTAAAAAAAAGTCTAAGTTCAACAATTAGGTTCTTGACCCATTTTTATACCATTATTCTCAATTCCCCCTTTTTTTCATCATCTTCATTCATTTTAGTCCCAAATCCTCAAAATAAAATTCTAAAGTGTCCCAAAACTCTTTCAAACATTCCAATTTAGTCCTTAAAAATATTTAAAACCCTATCCCCAAACTCTAAAACCCAAAACCCTAAAACCCTCTTCCTCTTCTTCTTCATACCCATTCTTCCTCTTCCTCGAGAAATTGAAAAAAAATAATTAAAATCAACGTTGATACCCATTCGTCCGTTCTTCTTCTTCCCCATTCTTCATAATTATATTCAAAGTCAATTAAATTCATAATTATCTCCAACATTCAACCATAACATTTCTAATTCCATTTGAGTTGATGCACTGTGAAATGGTTCTTCTCTGATTTTTTGGATTTGGATTTGGATTTTCTGATCGGATCAGCTTCGATCTTCGTCTTCTTCTTCTCGCTGAGTTTGGGAATCGTCGACGCCGGCGCCGGAGGTGAGGATTAGGAACAGAACAGCAGCGAGAGATTGATTGGAAGGAAGACCAAAAATCAAGAGGGATTGAGTGCGACTCTGTTACCTGTTAGACGTTGGGAGACTGTTTCGTCTCCTCAAGTCCAAGTTTCCGCTTCGTCTTCCTTCACTTCCTCGCTTTTCATAGGTAAATCGCCAAGGGTTCAGGGTTTCCCTCCGTCAATCGAAAATGTCTCAGACAAGGAAATTGACTCCGAATCTTGATCAGCAGAGCACGAACCCATGGAAACAAACGAAAGATAAATTTAGGGTCGAGGAAGATGAGTCCCTGTGAAAAAAATCTGGGTAGATGGAGATGAATTTGCAGAGGAAAGAGATGGAGGGTCGACGGCGATGGAGTTTTAGGAGTTCTTTTTTTTTTTTCTTTTGTTAATTTCTGGATGAAGGTTTAAAGGAGAGAGAGAAAGTTTGATGATGTGTTAGGAAGACTTTAGGGTATAAGGCTTTTATAATTTTTAGGATTTATTTTTAATTTTTGGATGAAGGTTTAGAAGGAGAGAAAAATTATGATGATGTGTAATTTTTTAAATTTCTGGTGATGTGTAATTTTTTTAGAGTTTAGAGTTTAGGGTTTAGGGATTTGGGGGTTTAGAGTTTTAGGGTTTAGGGTTTTTAATATTTTTAAGGACTAAATTAGAATGTTTGGAAGAGTTTTGGGACACTTTATAATTTTTTTTTTGAGAATTTGGAACTAAAGTGAATGAAGATGATGAAAAATAGGGAGAATTGAGAATAATAGGATAAGAATGAGTTAGAGATCTAATTGTACAACTCAAACTTTTTTTAGGTTTTAAGGTTTAGGGTCTAGGGTTTGAGGTTTGGAGTTTGGGGTTTATGGTTTTAGGGTTTGGGTTTGGAGTTTAGAGTTTAGGGTTTAGTAGTTTAGGGTTTGGGGTTTAAGATTTAGGTTTTAGAGTTTTTAATATTTTTAAGGACTAAATTGGAATGTTTGGAAGAGTTTTGGGACACTTTACAATTTTATTTTGAGGATTTGAGACTAAAATGAATGAAGATGATGAAAAAAAGGGGAAATTGAGAATAATGGAATAAAAATGGGTCAAGGACCTAATTGTTGAACTTAGACTTTTTTTTAGGGTTTAGGGTTTTAGGGTTTAGGGTTTAAAGTTTTTAATATTTTTAAGGACTAAATTGGAATGTTTGAAAGAGTTTTGGGACACTTTACAATTTTATTTTGAGGATTTGGGACTAAAATGAATGAAGATGATGAAAAAAAGGGGGAATTGAGAATAATGGTATAAAAATGGGTCAAGAACCTAATTGTTGAACTTAGACTTTTTTTTAGGGTTTAGGGTTTGGGGTTTTAAGGTTTAGGGTTTAGGGTTTTTAATATTTTTAAGGACTAAATTGAAATGTTTGAAAGAGTTTTGGGACACTTTACAATTTTATTTTGAGGATTTGGGACTAAAACGAATGAAGATGATAAAAAAGAGGGGGAATTAAGAATAATGGAATAAAAATGGGTCAAGGACCTATAAGTGCAATGAGAAAATGCTTATGTGTCACTATTTTATGACGTGGCAGCTTTTTTTTTTTGGAATATAACGGTGCTGACGTGGCGATAACGGGACACGTCAGCGCATAACGGGACACATCAGCGTCCGTTATGGCCACGTCAACATTTTTGTAACGCCAATATAACGGAGGGACCAATTAGTGCAGCGTTTGCGAAATTCGGGGACCGGCTAGTACAATGGGTAAAATTCAGGGACCTATCTGTCAGCGAGTACATAAATCAGGGACCGGAAAGTTATTTTACTCATTATATTTAAGATACAATGTATAAAATTATCTTAAAATTTATATCATTTGTAAGTGATTTACTATACTTTAAAATGTAATGAACTATTTTTTTGATTTTGTATAAAAAACTACTTTCAGTAAACTCTCCATTTGAAAAACTAACATATTTTCTCAAATCGTTTGATAATTCAAAGTTTTAATTATAATGATAATAAATGCAACAACATTTAGAATATTTAAAAAAATTGCAATGATTTATTACCAAAATAAATATTTCTATGACTTGTCTCATGATCTTCAGCTTTAATTTTATTCTTTTTTTAGGAGTAAAATAACTTTCCGGTTCCTGATTTATGCACTCGTTGACAGATAGGTCCCTGAATTTTACCCATTGTACTAGCCGGTCCCCGAATTTTGCAAACGCTGCACTAATTGGTCCCTCCGTCATATTGGCGTTACAAAAATGCTGACGTGGCCATAACGGACGCTGATGTGTCCCGTTATG
>QANZ01039516.1:20297-35085 GCA_003254925.1 Chamaecrista fasciculata
GTTTTGGGACACTTTACAATTTTATTTTGAGGATTTGGGACTAAAATGAATGAAGATGATGAAAAAGAGGGAGAATTGAGAATGATGGAATAAAAATGGGTCAAGGACCCAATTGTTCAACTTAAACCTTTTTTTTTTAGGGTTTAGGATTTGGAGTTTGGGGTTTTAGCATTTAGGGTTTTAAATATTTTTAAGGACTAAATTGAAATGTTTGGAAGAGTTTTGGGGAACTTTACAATTTTATTTTGAGGATTTGGGACTAAAATGAATGAAGATGAGGAAAAAGAGGGGGAATTGAGAATAAGTGGCTGGATCTATTAAGGGACCGCAAAGTACACTGGCCAAAACGCAGGGACCGGAAAATACACTACAACAATGCTGATGTGTCTCTATTTATCTATGTGGCACAATTTTTTTTTCAACATAACGGGATCTGACGTGGCGATAACGGGACACGTCAGCACATAACGGGACACATCAGCGTCCGTTATGGCCACATCAGCATTTTTGTAACGCCAATATGACGGAAGGACCAATTAGTGCAGCGTTTGCAAAATTCTGGGACCGGCTAGTACAATGGGTAAAATTCAGGGACCTATCTGTCAGCGAGTGCATAAATCAGGGACCGGAAAGTTATTTTACTCTTTTTTTAGTCTTAGAGGTCTTAGGTATCTTTTTCCCTAAACTTATACTCTTTTGTTGAACTTAAGAGACAACATGTTTTTTGTTTTTATTTTTTAGGATTGTGGATTATTTTTAGTAGACTATTGGGCTCTAATATTATGTTAAGATTTCATGGTTTCAATTTAAATTTGTGTGTTAAGTGTTGGCTGGTGCATCAATATGAATGAAAATGATGCCATTTAATTTTGTATAAAATGTCTAAGTTATTCTAGTATAATTTCCTCTCAAGTTTTATATTCTTTTAAGGTTAGAGGGTTATTTTGATCATAAATGTATACCCTAGAATTCATTTTGGTCCATTATGTTTTAATATGTTCAAATTGATCCTAAATGTTGACAAAATGTTTCATTTTGGTCCCAAACTATTGAATATGACTCGTTTCAAATTCAAACGTGATGAGTTTAGAGCTACGTATTGTTCCCAAAGAGTACTTTCTCTATTCAATTGGGACCGTCAACAAACGAGGTTAAATCGGTTATAAAAGTAGACCGCTCGTTTCATAGTCTAACAAGCAAAATTAATCATATCTCTCTCGTTTCAATTTGAATGCGACGAATTCAGAGTTACGAGTTCTTCTTAATAAGTCCTTTGAATTTAAAATTAGAGACGAAATAAATATGACCAAATTAAATAGTTTGGGACCAAAATGAAATATTTTACCAATGTTTAGGATCAAAATTAAACATTTAAGACCAATTTAAAAACTTTGAAACATAATAGACTAAAATGAACATTTCGACATACATTTATGACCAAAATGATCCTTTGACCTTCTTTTAATTTTTTCTTTTATTTCTACTATGTGAAACTTTTAAGTATCTCTAACACTTTTTACTATTAAAAATCTTTAAAAAAAATTGTAAGTATTGGTGAACCACTTGAACCAAACTTTGAGGAGATGGTATACTATAGATAACTGAGGATAAGGCATCTTCTGCTAGCATTTCCATGAGGAGATGGTATACTCAACTATAGTGGTTTCGTTCTAACTAATTCGAACTTAACTTGTGTCATGCATTTAGTTGCAGTAGAAGAGTCTCCTAAGGCGAATAAGGGTGTGTTTGGATTAGAAGTAGGTAATGAAATGATGATTTTATGTAATGAAATGGTAATGAGAAAATTATGTAATGAAAATGGTGTTTGGATTAGTTTGAGATGTAATGAAAAAAAAAAGATGTGAAATTATGAAAAAGGGTATGTAATGATTGTGGTTGGTTGAAATAAATATATGAGTTTTTTTAAATTGTATAGGGGTAGAATTGATAATTGATAATGGAAATAAATAGAAATAAAAAAATAATATTTTGACTTTTTGGTTGTGGTGGTTATGAAATGAAATGGTAATGAAATTGTCTCGGAATTTGTGCTAGATGTGAATATTTGTAATGAAGGTTGGAGTAGTATTATGTAATGAAATGAAAGGACCAAAATGTAAATAACATGAAAATTTTTAAAAACCTACCATTTGGTCTATGATTTTATATAAATTGAACGAATCGGTCCTTACGAAAGTGAAATATATCTCTTGACCCGTAAAAAATTGCATTCATCAACGATTGGGTTTCTATATTGCAAACTTTCCTCCAAAAAATAAATTGAAGGACCAAAATGTTATCCACGAAAAAAATGTGGGACCAAAAATTATATATTAATCAAAACGGTTTGTCTTTTTGCGGGTAATAATATGACCGTTGATCTTCACGCATGAGCACATCGCACCATCCACTCTTCTTCCACTATCCGCCTCTCTCGTATACCCATATATATACTGGAGGAGAGACCAAAATGTATATTTTTGGCGTCTGAATTATATATTTTATATCATGGACTAAAATGTAAATAACATGAGTTGAATTATTTTATTTTAAATTAATATAAATTATAAATTATATATAGTATTGAAAATTAGGGTATTGAAAAAATGATAAGTGGAGAGAGAAAGAGGAAGAAAAAAGAAAAAATGATGAGTGGAGAGAGAAAGTTGTAAGTGTA
Source organism: Chamaecrista fasciculata (assembly GCA_003254925.1). Lineage (NCBI taxonomy): Eukaryota > Viridiplantae > Streptophyta > Magnoliopsida > Fabales > Fabaceae > Chamaecrista > Chamaecrista fasciculata. The sequence goes on from QANZ01039516.1 coordinate 22,975, forward strand.
ATAAATGAGGGTATTGAAAATTACTATTTTACTAAATAGTTTTTTTATATTTGTATTAGAGTATAAGTAATTATAGGTATTTGAGTAGGGATATGTTAGTAATTGGATATGAAATATGTAATGAAATGAGTTTGTAATGAAGTGATATTTTTGTAATGACTTTATAATTGCAAAACAAACACCCATATAGCACTGTAGATGAAGTTATGTAATGAAAATTGGGATAATAAAAAGATAATGAAAAAGTAATCACCACCCAAACAGGCCCTAATTATATTTACAAAATCTCTAAACTCAATACTAAGTGATACCAAAATATTTACTACTCATACCTGCCATATTGATTATGAGCTCTTTAAGTTTTCAAGAAGAGATGCAGTAGCTTCGTCTTTTTTTTTTTTGTCTCAAACTATTGAATATGGCTCGTTTCAAGTTCAAATGTGATGAGTTTAGAGCTACGTATTATTCTCAAAGAGTACTTTCTCTATCCAGTTGAGACCGTCAACAAAAGAGGTCAAATCGGTCATAAAAGTAGACTGCTCGTTTCATAGCCAAATAAGCAAAATTAATCATATTTTTCTCATTTCAAATTTGAATGCGACGAATTCAGAGCTACGAGTTCTTTTTAACAAGTCCTTTGAATTTGAAATTAGAGACAAAAGAAATATGACCAAATTAAATAGTTTGGGACCAAAATGAAATATTTTACCAATATTTAGGACCAAAATTAAACATTTTGCCAACATTTAAGACCAATTTGAACATTTTGAAACATAATGGACTAAAATGAACATTAGAACATACATTTATGACCAAAATAATCCACGATGAACCGTTGTGAAGCGATGGTATACAATAAATGTTAATATACACTACTATCATTATAGTAAAAGCTCAAATCCCTATCATGTTTGGTTTTGAGTTTTCTTTTAGTTGCCCGTCTAATTTTAGAAGTTTCGTTCTAACTAATTCGAACTCAACTTTGCGTCATGCATTTAGTTACAGCAGAAGAGTCTCCTAACGAGAATAATTATATTTACAAAATCTTGAAACTCAATACTAAGTGATATCAAAATATTTACTACTCATACCTTTGCCATATTGATTATGAGCTCTTTAAGTTTTCAACAAGAGATGCAGCAGCTTCTTCTTCATCTTTTTCAGCAAGAAGATCATCTGAACACAAGTCCTTCTCCTTCTGATTAAGGCTGCGAACAAACTGTGTGAAAGAAGGAAAATGGTTTGGTGAAAAGAGAGAAGCTCCCATTCTATGATACATGAACAAATCCACCACACTATTATTATCTCCTGATATAATCTTTTTCTTAATCTCTTCAAAAGCACCACCAGAATCAAAAGAGTTTTGCCCTGAAACCTTAACTCCATTATTTCTGCAAGCTGCCATGATCTGAGCAAGTAGCAACTCAGGGCTCGAGAGGGATTCTCGCGGCTGAATTGCATCGGACAAATCCATTCCGGGCAATATCATTTTACACGAATTCTTCGCGAAAATCTTAGCAACTTCTTCATAACCATCTCTCTTAAATAATATGTTATAGAATCCAGCAGTTAGCTCAGAAGGATGGGATTGCATTTTGTACCAAGAGTGCATAAGAGGGACTTTTCCATATATAGTCACTTCAGTTTCAATGTCATTGAAGGTTGATGCTGCTAAGGAAAGGAGGCGATCTCCGTGAGTTAAAAGCTGACTAGAGTACCATGTGAGGAAGAAGTGTCCATATGGAGATTCCCATGATCCTCCATTTTTGAAGAAGCTGTTGGAGTTTGGTGACTCGTTATAGTTAGGGGCATCATGTGGACCAGCAAGACCCCATAAAGGATTTCCAGATGCTTCAGCATGTTGCTTGAGAAGGTTGAGCATGTTCTTATCATAGCACTGGAATTCCCCGGCGCCACGTGTTCCATTTTTAGTGGATGACTCGTGGTGAGATGGATATCGCAACTCACCATTTGGTCCTAAACCCATCGAAATGCCCTATAGAATAGGGAGACACAAATAATTTGTCAATCGTATAAATTATAATCAATATACAATTTGGTCCTTGAAAGATACATGAGTTAATAACTCATCAGTCTCCAAGAGTCTAGTTTACACATTTTAATACTTGAAAGTTGTGGAGGCAACACTAAGCTTAAGTCTATTTTTAAGGGACTAACTTGTAAGAACATACAAACTAAAATGTATTGATTTCACAACTTTCAGAGACTAAAGAGTGTATACTAGACTTTCAAAGATTAAGTTGTTAACTCGTGGTATGTGGATATCAGAACATATAAAAGGTTCTAGATCCGAAATCCATACCGTGATTGTAGAGCCGATTAATGGAGAGAATGAAGACTTGAAGCTCTCACAGAAACTGTGGTAGACTTGAACTGGAGATTTCCCATCAAGAACAGGAAGATCATCAACAGCTAGTGAGAGGCATTCTTTATAATGCTGTCCTGACCGATCTGTGAAGAAAATACTGGTGTCATATTCCCCAATCTGGGACACCCACTTGGGTAGGGGAATATATGGCTTTTGAGATCCATGAAAGCAAAGAGTCACATGGAGCTTGAGACCCACTATCTGAACCATATTAGCCACAGCAAGATAGCCTGACCAATCATAGTTTCCCATGACATCTTTCTCAACAATTCCCCACCAAACTGGGAGCTCAACACCTTCAATTCCAAGCAGCTTCAAAGCTTTCAGGCCAGCAGCAATTGCTCTTGCATTGTTTATCGTTTTGCACTCAGAAGAAACTGTATCTAGTGGCAATCCCACATATAGTCTCACGCCATCCCGCTGCAGAACATTGTTTTAAGCATATTAGTCATGAAGTTTTTAACTCTTTACTCTTGTACCTTCTTCCATTTTTTCTGGTATTATGTTCAATCAGTGCATAGTTCAATCACCATTTTCCTGGTAATGTTCAAGAGAGATTGTCTATGCCAGAATTAGCGGATTCATAAATTTCTTTAGCATTTGACACATCACATAATTGCCTTCAAGACTAAACCAAAGCTTGACATTATCTATGAGTAGTTGAAACCAAGCCAATGAGAGCAGGCAGTATTGAAATGTTACAGATATTTTTAATAAAGCATTTCAAAGGGAAATGCAACATCATAATATTACAAATAGTTGCTAATTTAACCAACAAGAAGTTGCTTAAGCTTGTAATGTTGGATGACGCAATACCACTAGTCCTTTGTTATCTATGCTTAAAATCTTTCCCTTGGTTTCCCGAAGTCTCAAGTCAGGAAAAGTTAAAAAATCTGCACATTCGTATGGACACTGACATAACTAAACAACAAGATCGCAAGTGTATAGTCACAATTAACAAAATATTAACATATCCGATAGCAACACGACTATTTTCGCCAGTGCTCACATTCACTTTCTTGATTAAGAATCTAGACATCACTGATACGTTCATTTAATTTGAAGGGAGATTCAGAAAATCCAACGCGAAAATAGATTCACACGAAACAGTTTAATTCATTTTCTTTTCAAGTCAGAGATGAAGCAAATCTCCAAACAAACACCACACGCTACGCTACACAAAAAAAAACTCACCGATTGATGAGATCTCCTTCCTGATACAGATCGTCTCTCCTCTCGAACGGCTGCTTCAGATTGAAGAGGTTTGAGAGCGAAGCGTATCTCAGCCTTCTTCTTCTTCCACCTCGGATTCCCGCCAAAACAAGTCGTCGAAATCCTGCAACGATTATTATCCTTCAGGTAAGAGAAATTCACTTCTCTACACGCCAAATCGAATCTCCCAAGCTTAGATTGCGAACTCGTTGTGATAGCAGAGACTTCCATAGCCAGAAAAGAAAAAATCCGGAAACACAGAATATTCTACAATCTTTTTCTTCGCAACGAGAACAAACAACTTTGAAATTGAATTTGAATTTCTCACACTCTCTCTTTAATTTATTATTATTCAGAGAGAATCCAGTTGATTCTTAAACCTTGAGAATTTCAGAATTTCAGAAATCGAAGAAAGGAATTTGAAAATTGAAGAAAACGGAGTTCGTGAAATTGCGAGAAATGAATGAAGGCGGTAATCAACTCAAATACTAATTTATGGAGAGACAAAGCCGAGACGCGCTTTTTTTAATTCGATTTTTAAAAGAAGAACCTACTATTTGCTCCTCTTTTTTCACATTTTTAACTATTGAGGCTTGGCATTTTTAAAATAGACTATTTGATCCTAAAAAATTACAAATGTAAATTCGTTATTCCCCTGTAGCATATCTCTGTTACTAACATGATGACCTGATCGTTTGGTGCACATGTGACACGTTAAATGTCACATATTTAACTATTTGGAACCACCTAAAATTTGAAATTTGAGAATACTTCAATAGTTTATATCTTATAGAAGTTTCATGAATAATACAAATATTTAGGTCTGACTCAATTTTAGTTGACGATTTAACAGTGTCATGTAAGCATTTAATGTCCACGTCATCAAGTAATTTAACGGATATTTTATCTGAGAAACTAAACAGTTGACGATTATGATGAATTAGGGATCAAATCATTGACTCAGGAAAAAAAAATAGACTAAATAGTAGGTTTCCTCTCAAAAGAAAGACTTCGTTGGCCACGTGTCATTCCTATGGGAGACCAATGTTGAGCCGTAGCATAAGTGTAGTATTAAATTAATGAATTATTAAGCACTAAACAATCATTGAACTTGTGGGGCTACGTAATTAGAACATAATTAATTTTCCAAACACGATTAACTCAGTCACTCTTTAGTGTAAAATTATCCCATATAGTTTTTTAATTTAAAATTTGATCATAGGACTTAGATGTTGAAGTTGAATTTGACATTAATTTTCTTAAAAAAAAAGTAGAAACTTCAGTGTGTACGTTATCTTATGTCAATATCCTGTATTAACGTACTCTCGTTCCTATCTGAACACAAGCAAATTAGTTTTTTCATTTATAATTGTCCACAATATTGTTCAGTGTTCTAGGAAATACTAGATATTGTTTTTTCATTTGGATTTGTCCTTCCTTTCTGACAATTATATATTGGGTAAATCACTCTTTTCATCAGGAAATAATTTCATTTTTAAAAGAGTAGATTATTTACTAATTATGAAATAAAATAATTAGAAGGTTTTAAAGATGGATTTTTTTTATATAGAATATAATATGTTGGAAAAGATATTAAGTTGTTTTTTTTGGGTAGTAAAAAAGTTTGTGTATATGTTTTTAGTAATATGCTTTAAACAATATTTAAATAACAAAGTATGCTTTAGGTCATATGTTTATATATTTTAAAAAGACTTATTTATACCTCACGCAGTCACGCTGACTCACTTCAACATCATACTTACATTATATTCATTGATTCTATTTAAAATTTCATCATTTTTTAATTTAATAATTATGTTTACTATATTTTAGAATTATAACGAGTGTCCTAAGGCACTCGTTAAGGTGCATTTATTGTATTTTAAAAATAGAAATTTTAATTTGAAAAAGGAAATTTACCTCAAAATTTCATTTTTCAAAATTTTAAAACTTTATATTATAATAACTTTTATAATAAAATTTATAACTTTTATTCTTGTTACATATTTTTATTAGAAAAATTAAAATTATATATATATATTATGCCATTTTCATATACATCTCGTATCTCCTATGTCTCTTCTCTTGCTTCCAATTATTAATACTTATGTAGTCTAATGTTAGAATAATGAAGAAGATTCAATTAATAGGTATAAACTATGTATTTTTTTTTGAATATTTTGGGACTAAATCAAAGCTTTGGAATAAATTTTAAGGACTAAAAAGTAAACTTTCTTTTTCAATTTCAGGAATGCACATTGTCCAAAAGTATACATATAAGAAATTATAAGTTTTGTGCCACTAATTTGATGCATTTTGGTTAAAATTCAAAAACTTTCCATAAATATAGTCCCGGCTACTAGCCGGCACGCTCCGGCTAGTAGCCGGGACACTATTTATGGAAAGTTTTATACAAAACCAATTAACACATAAAAAAAGTGGAAAAAAAAATAAATGAGGCATTTTGACGCTCCCAATGTTCACTTCACTCACAATATTTTGTATACTTCAACTCATATAATTGTTATATAAAAGGATAGGTATAAACTTTGTATTTTTTTAATATTTTGGGACTAAATCATAGCTTTGGAATAAATTTTAAGGACTAAAAAGTAGGCTTTCTTTTTCAATTTCAGGAATGCACATTGTCCAAAAGTATACACATAAGAAATTATAAGTTTTGTGCCACTAATTTGATGCATTTTGGTTAAAATTCAAAAACTTTCCATAAATAGAGTTCCGGCTACTAGCCGGCACGTTCTGGCTAGTAGTCAGGACCCTATTTATGGAAAGTTTTATACAAAACCAATTAACACATAAAAAAAGTGGAAAAAAAATTAAATAAGGCATTTTGACTCTCCCAATGTTCACTTCACTCACAATTTTTTGTATACTTCAACTCATATAATTGTTATATAAATGGATAGGTATAAACTTTGTATTTTTTTAATATTTTGGGACTAAATCATAGCTTTGGAATAAATTTTAAGGACTAAAAAGTAGGCTTTCTTTTTCAATTTCAGGAATGCACATTGTCCAAAAGTATACATATAAGAAATTATAAGTTTTGTGCCACTAATTTGATGCATTTTAGTTAAAATTTAAAAACTTTCCATAAATAGAGTCCCGGCTACTAGCCGGCATGTCCCGGCTAGTAGACGGGACCCTATTTATGGAAATTTTTATACAAAACCAATTAAAACATAAAAAAAGTGGAAAAAAAATTAAATGAGGCATTTTGACGCTCCCAATGTTCACTTCACTCACAATTTTTTGTATACTTCAACTCATATAATTTTTATATAAATGGATAGGTATAAACTTTGTATTTTTTTTAATATTTTGGTACTAAATCATAGCTTTGGAATAAACTTTAAGGACTAAAAAGTAGGCTTTCTTTTTCAATTTCAGGAATGCACATTGTACAATAGTATACATATAAGAAATTATATGTTTTGTGCCACTAATTTGATGCATTTTGCTTAAAATTCAAAAACTTTCCATAAATAGACTCCCGGCTACTAGCCGGCACGTCCCGGCTAGTGGCCGGGACCCTATTTATGGAAAGTTTTATACAAAACCATTTAACACATAAAAAAATGGAAAAAAAAATTAAATGAGGCATTTTGATGCTAGCAATGTTCATTTCACTTACAATTTTTGTATACTTCAACTCATATAATTGTTATAGAAATGGATAGGTATAAACTTTGTATTTTTTTAATATTTTGGGACTAAATCATAGCTTTGGAATAAATTTTAGGCAAAACACACTTTCATGCCCCTAACGTTTGCAGTGATTTTCTGTTATGCCCTTAACGTTTCATTTTGTTCAGACATGCCCTCATTGTGCAACCAACGTTTCTATTATGCCCTCAATTTTGACTCAATGCATATGTGGCAATTTTTTTTGCTTATGTGTCATTTTTTTGTTTGACTTGATCACGTGGCATCATGACTGGGCATTCTTATTTTTTTTTTCCACCTTGGCATGATGACTGGATTTACATTTTTGAACATAAAAATTGAGTAAACTAGCAAATCAGTCCCTGGATTTACATTTTTCATCATCTTCATTCAGTTTAGTCCCAAATTCTCAAAATAAAATTGTAAAGTGTCCCAAAACACTTCCAAACATTTCAATTTAGTCCTTAAAAGTATTAAAAACCCTAAAACCTAAACTCTAAAATTCTAAACCCTAAAACCCTAACCCCTAAACCCCTAAAAAAACCACTCTCTTGCAATTTGGTCCCTAGGTCCTCAAATTTATTGAATCAGAACTAAAAAAAAAATTGGTCCCTAAATCCTAATTTCATTATCATCTTCATCTTCTTCATCATCATCATCATCATCATCTTCTTCACCTGGAACAAGAAGAAAAAATCAACCAATTTTTTTTAGGGACTCTTCCTCTAAATCTCCGGTAAGAAAGCAATCCGTGCGTCTCTTGGCCGTTCTCTCGCACTCTCACGGCGACGCTTTGTCTCTGTTCGTCTCCAAGATGATCTCCACCGTCCTCCGCCGCCTCCGCAACCCTGACTCCGCCGTCCGATCCGCCTGCATCGACGTCGTCGCCGCAATGTCGTCGCGGATCACCAAGCTGCCGTTCTCGGCGGCGTTTCTGAGGCCGTTGATGGAGACTCTAGCGCAGGAGCAGGACGCGAACTCGCAGATCGGCTCGGCGCTGTGTCTCGCGGCGGCGATTGAGTCGGCGCCGGAGCCCGATGTGGAGGCGTTGAGGAAGAGTGCGTTGCTGAGATTGGGGAAGTTAGCGAAGAATGAGGTGTGTAAGGCGAAGGCGGCGGTGTTGGTGGTGATAGGAAGTGTTGTTAGTGTTGGTTGGTGCCTTGTCTTCTTCACTTTCTCAGCAATCAGGATTGGATGGTCAGAAAGGCAGCTTCTGAAGAAGATGATGATGATGATGATGAAGAAGATGAAGATGATGATGAAATTAGGATTTAGGGACCAATTTTTTTTTTTAATTCTGATTTAATAAATTTGAGGACCTAGGGACCAAATTGCAAGAGAGTGGTTTTTTTTAGGGGATTAGGGGTTAGGGTTTTAGGGTTTAGAATTTTAGAGTTTAGGTTTTAGGGTTTTTAATACTTTTAAGGACTAAATTGAAATGTTTGGAAGTGTTTTGGGACACTTTACAATTTTATTTTGAGAATTTGGGACTAAAATGAATGAAGATGATGAAAAATGTAAATCCAGGGACTGATTTGCTAGTTTACTCAATTTTTATGTTCAAAAATGTAAATCCAGTCATCATGCCAAGGTGAAAAAAAAATAAGAATGCCCAGTCATGATGCCACGTAATCAAGTCAAACAAAAAAAAAATGACACATAAGCAAAAAAAATTGCCACATGTGCATTGAGTCAAAATTGAGGGCATAATTGAAACGTTGATTGCACATTGAGGGAATGTCTGAACAAAATGAAACGTTAAGGGCATAACTGAAAATCACTGCAAACGTTAGGGGCTTGAAAGAGTGTTTTGCCTAAATTTTAAGGACTACAAAGTAGGCTTTCTTTTTCAATTTCAGGAATGCACATTGTCCAAAAGTATACATATAAGAAATTATAAGTTTTGTGCCACTAATTTGATGCATTTTGCTTAAAATTCAAAAACATTCCATAAATAGAGTCCCGGCTAGTAGCCGGGACCCTATTTATGGAAAGTTTTATACAAAACCAATTAAAACATAAAAAAAATGGAAAAAAAAATAAATAAAGCATTTTGACGCTACCAATTTTCACTTCACTCACAATTTTTTGTATACTTCAACTCATATAATTTTTATATAAATGGATAGGTATAAACTTTGTATTTTTTTAATATTTTGGGACTAAATCATAGCTTTGGAATAAATTTTAAGGACTAAAAAGTAGGCTTTCTTTTTCAATTTCAGGAATGCACATAGTCCAAAAGTATACATATAAGAAATTATAAGTTTTGTGCCACTAATTTGATGCATTTTGCCTAAAATTCAAAAACTTTCCATAAATAGAGTCCCGGCTACAAGCCGGCACGTCTCGGCTACTAGCCGGGACCCTATTTATGGAAAGTTTTATACAAAACCATTTAACGCATAAAAAAATGGAAAAAAAAATTAAATGAGGCATTTTGATGCTAGCAATGTTCATTTCACTCACAATTTTTGTATACTTCAACTCATACAATTGTTATAGAAATGGATAGGTATAAACTTTGTATTTTTTTTAATATTTTGGGACTAAATCATAGCTTTGGAATAAATTTTAAGGACTACAAAGTAGGCTTTCTTTTTCAATTTCAGGAATGCACATTGTCCAAAAGTATACATATAAGAAATTATAAGTTTTGTGCCACTAATTTGATGCATTTTGCTTAAAATTCAAAAACATTCCATAAATAGTCCCGGCTACCAACCGGGACCCTATTTATGGAAAGTTTTATACAAAACAAATTAAAACATAAAAAAATGGAAAAAAAATTAAATGAGGCATTTTGACGCTACCAATGTTCACTTCACTCACAATTTTTTGTATACTTCAACTCATATAATTTTTATATAAATGGATAGGTATAAACTTTGTATTTTTTTAATATTTTGGGACTAAATCATAGCTTTGGAATAAATTTTAAGGACTAAAAAGTAGGCTTTCTTTTTCAATTTCAGGAATGCACATTGTCCAAAAGTATACATATAAGAAATTATAAATTTTGTGCCACTAATTTGATGTATTTTGGTTAAAATTCAAAAACATTCCACAAATAGAGTTCCGGCTAGTAGCCGGCACGTTCCGGCTAGTAGCCGAGACCCTATTTATGGAAAGTTTTATACAAAACCAATTAACACATAAAAAAAGTGGAAAAAAAATTAAATAAGGCATTTTGACTCTCCCAATGTTCACTTCACTCACAATTTTTTGTATACTTCAACTCATATAATTGTTATATAAACGGATATGTATAAACTTTGTATTTTTTTAATATTTTGGGACTAAATCATAACTTTGGAATAAATTTTAAGAACTAAAAAGTAGGCTTTCTTTTTCAATTTCAGGAATGCACATTGTCCAAAAGTATACATATAAGAAATTATAAGTTTTGTGCCACTAATTTGATGCATTTTGGTTAAAATTCAAAAACTTTCCATAAATAGAGTCCCGGCTACTAGCCGGCACGTTCCGGCTAGTAGCCGGAACCCTATTTATGGAAAGTTTTATACAAAACCAATTAACACATAAAAAAAGTGGAAAAAAAATTAAATAAGGCATTTTGACTCTCCCAATGTTCACTTCACTCACAATTTTTTGTATACTTCAACTCATATAATTTTTATATAAATGGATAGATATAAACTTTATATTTTTTTAATATTTTGGGACTAAATCATAGCTTTGGAATAAATTTTAAGGACTAAAAAGTAGACTTTCTTTTTCAATTTCAGGAATGCACATTATCCAAAAGTATACATATAAGAAATTATAAGTTTTGTGCCACTAATTTGATGCATTTTGCTTAAAATTCAAAAACTTTCCATAAATAGAGTCCAGGCTACTTGCCGGCACGTCCCGCCTAGTAGCCGGGACCCTATTTATGGAAAGTTTTATACAAAACCATTTAACACATAAAAAAAGTGGAAAAAAAAATTAAATAAGGCATTTTGACTCTCCCAATGTTCACTTCACTCACAATTTTTTGTATACTTCAACTCATATAATTGTTATATAAATGGATAGGTATAAACTTTGTATTTTTTTAATATTTTGGGACTAAATCATAACTTTGGAATAAATTTTAATGACTAAAAAGTAGACTTTCTTTTTCAATTTCAGGAATGCACATTATCCAAAAGGATACATATAAGAAATTATAAGTTTTGTGCCACTAATTTGATGCATTTTGCTTAAAATTCAAAAACTTTCCATAAATAGAGTCCAGGCTACTTGCCGGCACGTCCCGCCTAGTAGCCGGGACCCTATTTATGGAAAGTTTTATACAAAACCATTTAACACATAAAAAAAGTGGAAAAAAAATTAAATAAGGCTTTTTGACTCTCCCAATGTTCACTTCACTCACAATTTTTTGTATACTTCAACTCATATAATTGTTATATAAATGGATAGGTATAAACTTTGTATTTTTCTAATATTTTCGGACTAAATCATAACTTTGAAATAAATTTTAAGGACTACAAAGTAGGCTTTCTTTTTCAATTTCAGGAATGCACATTGTCCAAAAGTATGCATATAAGAAATTATAAGTTTTGTGCCACTAATTTGATGCATTTTGGTTAAAATTTAAAAACTTTCCATGAATAGAGTCCCGGCTACTAGCCGGCTCGTCCCGGCTAGTAGCCGGGACCCTATTTATGGAAAGTTATATACAAAACCAATTAAAACATAAAAAAGTGGAAAAAAATTAAATGAGGCATTTTTACGCTCCCAATGTTCACTTCACTCACAATTTTTTGTATTCTTCAACTCATATAATTTTTATATAAATGGATAGGTATAAACTT
>QANZ01039536.1:0-21093 GCA_003254925.1 Chamaecrista fasciculata
CATCCCATGTCAAGATTGTATCTTTGCATTATAGACTCACCCTTTACGGGAAGGAAAAAGGAAGTTACTTATGGATTAATTTTTATCACATTAAATTTTTTATTAGATCCAACTCATCTCCAAATTTCAATTTTTGTTACCAACTTGAAATTATGATGGATTGATTTTTATTTTGTGAATTAGATTTTCAATCCTTATTAATTTTTTTATCGCGATTGGTTCTCCTCTCATCTCTAAAAATTGGGGTGTTTTTGTGAAAAAATGCACGACTTTCTTAAAGAGCATAAATTCTTATTTGTAGAAAGAGAAACTTTCATTTTTAGAGAGAGAAATTTCGCATGGTGAGTCCGTAATTTCGGCCAACCTTCTTTCTTCTTTTTTTTAATTTTTCCATCACCATCATCTCATTTTTGGGTAGGTTTATAATTCCTAAGGGTTAGTTCTTGGAACCCAGATGAAGAAACAATTGAGCTATCCTCCAAAGGCATTCCGACGATCAAGAAATTCGGTTAAAATCATGATTTTTAGGACCCGATAGAGACTAAACTGAATTTCTTCCCCACACTTTGGACTGTCTCATAATTTCTCCCTTCTTCTCATATTTTCACGTAATTACACTTGGACCCCAGAAACTTTTTGTAAAGTTCCATTTTAGTCCTTGGATATTTCGTGTTCAGGGACTTATTTGCAAATTTTGAAAACTCTTGGGAGTTAATTTGTAATTTTAGCAAAAATTTTCTATGTTCGTCCTCTCCTCCCCTGCATCGTGCGTCGTGCGTGCACGTATATCTATACTATTATATATGTTTGAGGGCCTTTCTGATAGTCTGTCTGTCCATAGACTTATTATATGAACTATTTCAATGTGATGAAAATGCACTACTTCATGCAAAGCAATGTTATTCTCGTTATCTACAACCCTTATATAAGCATAGAATGCACTCATTGTTTCAGTTTCAACGAGAGTTTCGACGATTCTAATGCGTTTTGTTACTATTTTGTCATGTCCATACCTTGCAGCTATACGAACCAATGTTTTATTCATAAGCTATGAAGCATGGACATTGACCCGTCAAATTTTTAAAACTACACGACACGACACGATGTATATTTTTATATATAAATAATTAAAAATTCATAAATTTTGATGAAAACTTTAAAAATTACAATATTTATTCATAATATATATCATATGTGTTATTGTTTTCTATTGTTTGTTATGTTAATGTCATAAAAATTAATTTTATATTCTGAAACTTATGAATATCTGCCGTGTGGGTGTCATACGGGTCCTTTTTGCATTAAAATCCTTTTTTCTTTATAATAGAACCAAAATGTAAGAAAGAAGTAATAAATGAGAGATTTTAGTTATTTCACACCACAACTTCTCTCTCTCCCTTGGCTCTCTCCAGAAGCCACTTCCACTTCTTCTACATTGTCATCGCCACTGTCTTCGTACATGTTTCTGCTGAGAATCATGAACAAGAGGAGGACTTGGGTTTGTATTTGCGTGCTGGTGTACATGTTTCGCCATTGTCATTGCCAAGTTAGCGGATATTGGGATCCAACTAAAGCTACAACCAACTAGAGAACTAGAAACATTAACGATGTCATCTAAAATAGGCAAACACTTCCAATCAAAACAGCAGGCAACCTTAATGGCTGCTCTAATTAAAGAAACATTGTCAAACTCAAAGAAACAATCTTTCAAATCAAGGGCTTTCGCAATCTGGACTCCTTTCTTTAGGGCTAAAGCTTAACTCATGAAGGGAGAAGAAGCCAGTACTTTAAAAGAGAAGCTATCTAACATTTTCCCAAGATTGTCTCTAAGCACAATTCCAATCCCAGCACTGCCATCTTTCTTGAAGGCTCCATCAACATTGATTTTAATACCAAGGTCTGTGGGAGCACTCCAGCGAACACAGCCGCTATCCACAGAAACCTTGTCAGAAAAATCAGAATTAGACCACCCATTAACTGCTCAGAATTCATCTAGATCCTTCACAGCGCTGCATATTGTTCCAATCGGCTAAGGAAAAACTATAGGTATTCTCAGCCTATTTGTATAATGATCAAGGGGAAAACAAATTTTATTAAGATCAAGGAGCGAATAGTTTAAAACCTTTTCAACAATGTTTTTATTAAGTCGATACCTTTTGTTCATGATATTTAAAGAAATTCTCACTTTTGCTCGAGTGTGTTATGTCATGCATTTATGTAATAAAAAATTGTTTTCTTCTCTCTATGCTTGTGGTCCACTACTTTGAGATGAATCTCAACCTATGCGCACTATTCAAAATCTGAAATGAAAAAGCTTCTCTCTTTTATGTTTTTAATGCATTTAAAAGAATAGATAATTAAAGAGAAATTATGTTGTTCTATTTTTCAAGATAAATGCTCTCTCATCTCAATAATTCTTTTCCATTGATATTTTTCTGTTTTTGATTTAAGTGAATTTCCATGAATAAAGTGTATCCAGCCAAAACTCAAAGATACTTGAACCCTTCCAACATTTTTATATCTGTATGTATGTATATATGTACATGAATATGGAGGAGGCTTCAGCACCCTCTTAAATAGACAATATATACTCAATACACAAAGGAGGAATTGAGGAAGATACAGAAAATGTCCAGAGTGACTCTATATATATAGACAGAAACTCAGAAAGTCATCCTTCATCCTTGTTTTAGCAATAAAAAGATCTCTAAGTTTATAGCAAAAGATGATGAAATGACTTTATTCAACAAGCAGTGATTAATTAGTAGTATACTCTAAGGTTGGCCTCCATCTTCATCATTTGGTGGGTCAATGGGAACTTCATGCCTTGGTCTGTTGTACTTCTCCCTCAGTTGCTTGATTGGGATGAAATCTCCAGCTGAATCCATGCCATAGAATAAAGAACTTATATATGGATGTTCGAACTTCCCCTGCAAAAAGTTTAAGAGTATCAATAAAAAAAATGACAATGTTGATAGTGTAAGGCATGTGCTTCAACCTTCAAGGAGACCTTTTCAGGTATGTAAATTAATAATTCGATCTTCAAAAGATGAAAAAATTCTCATTTAGTCCTTGAAAGAAAATTATAAGATTTAATTCTTGAAAGATGTAATTACAATCAATTTGATCCTTTTAATCAGATATTAATTCAAATTTAATGACAAATATGATATTCTAACATCAATCTTTAAGTGCAATATAGAACTACATTAGATTTGTCATCAAAATTCAGATAGTAACTTTTAGCAAAAGGACCAAATTGATTGTACTGGCATCTTTCAAGGACTAAATCTTATAAATGTATCTTTTAAGCCTTAAGGACAAAATGAAGAAATCTGTCATCTTTGAGGGACTAACTCATTAATTTACTCAAAAAAACATACAACAATTTAGATATATATATATTAGTTACTCATAGATGAGTTTAACCAAAACTTGATCTATTGAAGTCAACTCATCTTTCAAGTATAAACTGGTTCACCTTGTCAGGCTTATCAGGGGCTAATAGATTCTCCTCGGGAACTGCAAAAAAACAAAGAAAAAGAAAATTATTCTGCAAGTTATTGTCTGCACTTTTCAGCGAGAAACCAGTAACTACATGAAGTAATACCATAGAATATATGAATATGGAAATGGTAATCAAATTTCTATTGGAGTGAACATATATGCATAAGGAATTAAGAAAATCTGATTTACCATATGCTACCAGTAGATTTGGGTCAGCACGTAGGTCAACTAGTACCTGTTGACAATTAACAAGAACCACTCTTAATTACAGCCAATTCAGCCATTAAATTAAAGAAACAAGACAACCTGCTCTGGTACTAGAGAAAAAGGATTATACATCTCCAAATCATACTAGCCTCAGTAACCAAGAAAACAAACCTATCCTTTAGTCCTTAAATTTGTCACAAAATTACAATTTTTTGTCTCTGGATATTAGAACTACACTTTTTGATCCTTGATCTTTTTACAAACATAAACTATTTAAACCCTACGGATAACATTTCAAGGACTAAATAGTTGACGTTCGAAAAAAAATTAGGGACCAAAAGTGAACTTTCAATATCTAGATATTAAACCACAGATTCAGAACAATGTCAGACTAAAAAATAGGTTTACTTCAAAAAAAATAAAATTTATTTCCAAAGTGTGAAGCAGAACACTAGAGAAACGCACACTTTCTTCCATGCATCTTAATGCAGGCTTCCATGTGGGTAATAGATACTATCAGAGACAACTACATACTAACATGAACACAAGAGATGGTTGTGAAAAGTGAATTCTCTTCCACAGGAATCTTTCGAAATATGTTATTTCTTCATCACTATGCATGCCTGTATTGCATGTTTTACAATGCAGGTTCAACAAAAAATAATGAATTGAGGTATGAAAACAACAAGAGCAATCATCTGCTATAAATGTCACAGTAAATAACTAAAAAGTGATATTGACCCTCATAGAAACAGAAGAACTTATGTAGTTTATGATAAAGTCAAAAACGAAACCTGATAAAATGGTTGAGCAGAACCTCGAGACAACTTCTGAACCTGTGCAGTTTCCATCCATGAACTTGATTCACAGCATACTGGATCCATTCCACAGATCACACCGGTATATCCTGCACTTTAGTTTAAATTTAGCAATAAAAAATGAAGTTAAAATGCAGAAAGTCACTTTACACTTTAGTTACCGTGGAAAAAAATTTCTGAACTTGGAAAAGTGATGAAAGACTCCCTAAACTTTCAATTTTGTGTAATTAACCCATTTTGTTAAAATTTTCATTGAAAAATTCATTTTTTTTTGCTTTTCTAGTTTTTTGGTTATTATTGGTTACATCAATGATTAATTTTAAATTTGGATCAATGTATGATGCATCAACAATCATAAAAATTACAAATAAACCTCAATTTTTTTAATGGAGATCTTAACAAAAGAGGTTATTTGCACAAAATAAAAAATTCAGGGGGTCTATCGTCACTTTTCAAAGTTCAGAGAATTTTTTGCACAGTAATTAAAGTTTAGAGGGTTCTGTACATTTTAGCCTAAAAATGAGGGAAGAGGGAAGGAAAAAGATGACTTCAGATTCTGTACTTGAAACGCAAACAATGACATATGTCATGTACAAGGGAAAGAAAAATCAACTACGTACGGAATTTTTTATGCCTCACTTTCTGACCCAAACGAAATGCATATTGTGCATTTTCATATGCTAATGCTTTAGCTGATGCAGCTAGAGATTCTGCCTCAAATTTGGAAATTTCATCTCGTAATGTAGCAGCCAAAGCATAATCTTCGCTCTCAATTGCATTCTGGAGGTCTGAACTGCAAGTGAAGAAGAATTTGCAGTTAGGATAATTCAACTTGATTCACAAAATCACGCACAAGGATGAAAAAAAGGCTTACCGAAGACGTATGATAGTTAGACCTTTATCTTGAGCTTCACTCTTTGAAGATAATCCCCGTTTTGCATCTTGCTGCTTGATGATCTCTTCTTCAACCTTCCACAAATAATATTATTATCAAACAAGCAGCAAGTCATTTAATGCTTCACTTTGACAATTTTTTTTATGCCATGAAGGCATACATATGCATGCTTACATAAACAAGACAAAGTGAAAGGATTCACTATGTTCCTAACTTAACTAAGCTACATAACATATATGCCATTACTTCATAAATGAAATGGACAGAAAATCACCTATGGAAGCTGAAAAATGTGTTTTCTAACTCAAGTAGGTCAAACATTTTAGTCCACACTCTTTTCTAAGATATTGTTGGAATGGAAACACTAAAAGTCCTACATTGGAGAAACAAAGCTATATACACTGGATGATGCTATACTAAATTGTCTTAGGCATTTTGGACAAGTAGCATATTCCACATTCATCAATAATACTCTATGAAACAAACTTAGACCAGGACCATCAAATTTCAACAGATATCAAAACAGAAAATTATCTTACCTCAGTAAGTTTGCTTCTCAGTTGTTGCGCAATCTCGTACTCCTCCATATTTAAAGCAAACTGAAATTTAAAAGTTCCAAAAACAAAAACTTGAAGAATCTGGGATTTTTAGTATAGACCATAATACTATTCTGTATTCACTTTGGTTTTAAAAGTAGTGGTAATTAAATCCAAACCTGCACTCTAGTGGTAAGACTAAGCTGGAAAAAAAAGATTAAGATATCATCATTAGCAATCTCACTGCTTTCAGCACTTGCATCCAATCCTTGCTCTCCCCTTCCAAAAATCCATCCTGCTTCAACCCTAAAACCACTGAGCCTTGAGATTCTATGGCATTTCATGAAGAACAAGTTTTTCCCACATTGAGAATATTCTAAGGTTATGTGGGATTTCTTAGATGGCTTAAAAGGGGTCCTACAAGATGGGGTTGTATATGATCCATAGAACCTGATTTTCCCACAAGTTGTAAGAGTGCTCAATGACGAAACACCTTGTACCATCTTTGAATGCCAAAAAAAAAAAAGAGGGAAAAACAGACCATAAATTAGTCTTCTACCTGCATTTGATGTCAAATTTACAGCCTTACTTGAGAAAATAGAGGATTGAAAATAAACGTAGATGGTCTCCGAAGCAACAATTACGGAGAAAACAAAAGAAACTACACACTGGTTGAGATTGGGGTTGTGATTCCTGGATTTAATAATCTTTATTTTCTCAGGAAACAAACACAGAAAGGTAAGCAAACGATTCTAGTTAAAGCAGAAGTCTGATAAGTTGCAATTATAAAGAGAGGATTCAGAGCCTCACAGTGACAGGATAGAGCTGCTTGAGGTCATATCTGCCCCGAGAAATTGAAGATATAGATATTCATTCATCCCCAAATTAAAAACCAAAATGCAAAAACAAACATTCTTTTTGGCGTACAAAACAAATAATACGAAATAGGGGGTGAACTTGCGAGGATTGTATTTTGATTTTTTAACTAATTATAGTGGCTGATTTTTTTTTTTNTTTTTTTTTTTTTTTTTTCTCTTTTTTTTTCATTATTGTGGCTGATTTTAAGTTGCTTAATCCCTTGGAGAGTTTTGACTTTTGAGTAATTTGGTGTGAATAAGAAGAGAATTCTTAGATTTAAAATTATATAAATAAATATATAATGATTGTAATAGATAGATAAAATTAGGTCAAAGTTCATTTTTGGTCCCATAACTTTTACTCAGGTCTCAATTTGGTCCCATAACTTTTTTTGTTGCATTTTTGGTCTCATATCTTTGCAAAAAGTTGTAGATTTGGTCTCATATCTTTTGGTCAGGTTGCAGATTTAGTCACATATCTTTGCAAAAAGTTTCACCGCCAGTCCCACTTTATCCAAATATATGAGACAAATTTTGTACCTGACCAAAAGATATGAGATCGATTCTGCAACTTGACTAAAAAATATAGGACCAATTTTGTAACATGAACCAAAGATATGGGACCAAAAGTGTAACAAGAAAAGTTATGGGACCAAATTGAGACCCTAGCAAAAGTTATAGGACTAAAAGTGCACTTTGGTCATAAAATTATATGAAAATTTATAAATTGTATAAAAATAGAAATAGAAGATTAAAAAAACCTTTTTGACTTTTGTGTAAATTTTGAGTTGTTCGAGATTATTTTTTAAAAAAACTAATGGCTAAAGTCTCATAGTCCTTTTTGTATGGGATAGGTTTTAAATTAATCTCTTATCTTTTGTTTGTTTCATGTTGATTCTACATATTTTTAGAGTAAACTCTTAGATTGGTCCTTGGATTATTGGCTCGCTGCCAGATTGGTCCCTGAATTAACGAAATTGATAAATAGGTCCTCGAATATTACAAACGTTAGTCAAATAGGTCCTTCTGTGAAGTCTTCGTTAACCAACACGCTGAAATAGCCGTTAACTGCTGACATGGCACGTTATTGGAAAACTGAGAAAAAAAAAACGCCACCTGTGCATTAGTGCCACGTAAGCATTAATACTTAAAAAAAAGACATTTCCTTCAAAATTCAAATTGCTCACTGAGTTATATTTTTTTCAAAAAAAAAAAAATTAATTTTTACTCACCCATTCTTATCTCATTATTTTCAATTCCTCCTCTTTCTCATCATCTTCATTCATTTTAGTTCCAAATCCTAAAAATAAAATTGTAAAGTATGCCAAAACTCTACCAAACATTCCAATTTAGTCTTTAAAAGTATTAAAAACCCTAAAACCTAAACCCCAACCTCTAAACCCTAAAACCCTAAACCCTAAAATTCTAAACCCTGAAACATAAACCCTAAACTCTAAAACCTTAAAATCCTAAAATTATAAAGTGTCCCAAAACTCTTCCAAATATTCCAATTTAGTCATTAAAAGTATTAAAAACCATAAAACCTAAACCCCAAACTCTAAACACTAAAACCCTAAAACCCTAAACCCTAAACCTCAAAAACCCCAAAACCCTAAAACCTAAAATCCTAAAACCTAAACCCTCTCCCCTTTTATCAAGATATGCTTTCAATCAAGTCCCTGCCCAAATTACAAATTGGCCCTGACTGTTTTCTTTTCTTTTCAAAATGGTCCCTGCTTCACTTCTTCATCTTCATCTTCTTCATCTTCATCAATTCACGAACACATTATGGTTTTCTTATTCAACACACTCCAAATAAGGATGAGGCGGCTCTCAATTTTTGAAACCCAAATGCCAATAATTTCTTAGGAACCCTACCATGGCTTCGTCGTCATCGTCATCGTCATCGTCATCGTCATCATCATTCACATTCGAAATAAAAAACCCAAGCTACCAAAACCTTCGACTCAATCCACAGATCTACCACTTTATTGGACATCATTCACATTCGAAATCAGTAGCTTCAAACCCAACCCCACTTTATTTCTCAGCCAAGCTTTTGGTCAATTCTTTATTAAACCAATCTTCTCATTTACATTCGAAATAAAAAACCCAAGCTACCAAAACCTCCGTAAGAGCTAAAATAGCTTAATCCATCATGTACACGACAACATAAACGCAGTAACAATTAATTTCGGAGAGAGATCTCACCCAAAAATTCGACTCTTGATTTGAAGCTACTGATTGCGTACGATCTGAAAAGAAGAAGAGAGTCAAGTGAGTATGATTGCATTAGATCTGTGGATTGAGTCGATGGATGGGTCGCACGACGAGATTGGTCTCGGAAGATTGGATCGGTGATGCAAGATGAGTCGAATGTGATGAAGAAGATGATGATTGAGTTGGATGTGAGGAGGAAGAATCTGGAAGGAGAGGGGGAAGTGAGGATGACGAAGGAGAGATTGTGAGGATGATGAAGATGAAAAATATGGCAAGGTGAAGAGGAAAGTAGGATTTAGGGACCAAATTGTAAGAGAGTAGTTTTTTTAGGGGTTTAGGATTTAAGGTATAGGGGTTAGGGTTTAGGGGTTAAGAGTTTAGGGTTTTAGATTTTAGGGTTTAGGGTTTTAGGGTTTTAGAGTTTAGGGTTTTAGGATTTTAAGGTTTAGGGTTTAGGATTTTAGGGTTTAGGGTTTAGGTTTTCGGGTTTTTAATACTTTTAAGGATTAAATTGAAATGTTTGGAAGAGTTTTGGGACACTTTACAATTTTATATTGAGGATTTGGGACTAAAATGAATGAAGATGATGAAAAAGAGGGGGAATTGAAAATAATGGGATAAAAATTGTTGAGTAAAATTTAATTTAATTTTTTTTTTCTGAAAAAAATATGACTCAGGGACCAATTTGATTTTTGAAGGAAATGTTTTTTTTTAATTATTAATGCTTATGTGGAAAGCACAGCCGGCTTTTTTTTTTTTCAGTTTTCCAACTGCTGATGTGGCACTTAACATGCCACGTCAGCAGTTAACGGCCACGTCAACGTGTTGGTTAACAGAGACTTCACGGAAGGACCTATTTGACTAACGTTTGTAAAATTCGGGGACCTATTTGTCAATTTTGTTAATCCAAGGACCAATCTGTCAGCGAGCCAATAATCCAGGGACCAATTTGGGAGTTTACTCCATATTTCCATAATGATTGAAATATCATGAAAATATATAAGACCAATTTTTTTTTTTTGGCCAGATACAGAAATAGATAAAACACCTAACGCGGTTATTAGTCCTTATTCCCATATAATATACTTAAATACTCACACACACACTCCAACCCACCGATGTGGGGCTTGAAACCACCACAAGGGCATGCCCCAAGCACGCGTTTTGCGCTCGCACCCCAGTTTTACCATTTTAAAACAAATAAAAGATAAAAGACTAATCCAAAATTTACCCCATACATAAGGGACTAATTTGAGACATTGACCAAAATCAATTGTCTGGTAAAGTTATTTTTTAAAGGGTAAATTATAAAGAAGGTCCATGTGGTTTGGGGTATTTAGAGATCGTGTCCTTGTGGTTCAAGAAGTCTCAATTTAAGGGCTTGAGGTTTACTCCGTTAGCAAATAGGATCCTAGTGGTATATTTCCGTCTAAAAGTTTAACGGAAAAATGAATTTTTATCAAGATTTCACCCTTTTTTCAAGATTTCCTTTCATTCAAGTTCCTAATTCATCTCAGAGTAGTTCAAAAAGTTTATCATCTTTATCAAAAACCTCAATTCAAGTTTTACCCGTATTCTATTCATCGTCCCCAACTTGATGAAAATGAAACCATGCTTTAATATAACGTTTGGGAATGTTACAATACATAAAAAAATAGTTTGACAATACCATCACTTAAGGAAAACCAGCAAAACGAATGAGTATTTCATTAGGAGAAATTGACGAGAAAAGAACCATCACCTAATAAAGAAGAGAAGGAGGAGCCTCGGTGGTTGCGGATCGCCAACGTACGACATTCTAGGGAGGTCGTCGATGACTTTTGTTGTGGTGGGGAAGAGTTGAACAATGGTTGAAATGGAGAGTAAGTGGGTGGAGGAAGAAAACGAATTGGAAGGAACTGAAATGGTACACGTGTCGAATGAGTTTATAAAAGGGCCAGGGCTTGAGGGACTTGATTGAATTTTTGAAAACCTTATGGGTACATGTGGTAATTTAGGTGCAAGATTTAAAAGCTAGAATTATTATTTTGGTAAATTATACAGAAGGTCCCTGTGGTTTTGCCCGTTTACAGTAAAGGTCCATGTGGTTTAAAAAGTAGCAAATAAGGGCCTCTGTTAACAAAAAAGGTCATGAGGTATATTTCCGTCCAAAATTTGACGGAAATCTTAGCTAAAATACTATTTTAAGACTCTAACTATTAATTTTTACGCATTTGACTCCCTATTTATATGAGAGAAGGATTTTGACACAAAGAAAGAGAAGTTTCATAGTAATAAATGAAAGGCCAAAGTCTTATTTGGGTCACTCAAGTTTGCTCAAAGTTCTGTTTTGATCCCTCAACTTTTTTTTTCGTTTCGTTTTGATCCCTCATATTAACTAAATTCACAAATTACACATATGCAGAGTATCATTGATTAATTACAACAGTAAATCACCGCAAGAACTAAAACAAGTTAAAAAGTTAAAGCTAATTAATCAGAATTATGAATTAAGGAATTATTTAGAGGAAACCCACTTGTCATTGATCCACTCTTGATGAACCCTGAGTCGAGACAAAGGGTATGTAAGTTCTTAGAGCAAGGTTATCGAGAAGTGAAACCACACACACTTCGTAATAGGATCCAACGAAGCCGTCTTCGTTGGAAGATACTTCCACGATCTGCCCTCTCGTCGGAAAATAACCCGATGATGGCTTTCTTCACTTTTGCTTATTTGAGCAAACATGATCACTTTGGCCTAAATAAAATTTCATTTATTACTAAGAATTTTTTTTTATTGTGTCAAAGTCCTTCTCATATACAAATAGAGGGTCAAACGTATAAAAATTAATAGTTAGGGTCTTAAAATAATATTTTAACTAAGATTCCCATCAAATTTTAGACGAAAATATACCTCAGGACCCTTTTTGTTAACGGAGCAAACCGCAGACCCTTATATGTCACTTTTTAAACCACAAGGACCCTTTCTATAAATGGGCCAAACCACAGGGACTTTATGTATAATTTACCCTTATTATTTTACTCCGTAAACATATTTCTTTCAAAATAGTCCCTAAAAACATGAAATTTCAAAAATAGAGTTTTTCAACAAAATTTATATGGTTGGGCTGTTTGAGAAGATTAGGTTTCAAATATGTAATTTATTTTTAAAAAATTTCTTTCGTCAATTATTATTTCTTACTTGAAAGTTTCTTATAACGGGACCACAAAATAACTCATGTGAAAATTTTAAACCAGGTTACTCGCAAAATTTAATCACAAGCTTAGAATGACTTCTAAATTCACTATATAATCTTATTTTAGATAAACTACTAAGTTAAATATTATCTATAAATTCTTGGGATATTACATGTCAAATTCTATTTGTTTTGTTTTTCACCTATAAATGGGCGAACCACGAGCGTCAATAGGGGTTGGAGAATTTTTGGGCTTTGTTAAGTTTTGATTATTGATTTTCTCTATGAACAAAATAAATAGAGGGAGAGAGGAAATCGAGTTGAAATCTAGAGAAAAATATTTTTGGGAGGTCGGTGATTTCAAGCGGTGAATTCGATTTTGTATTTTATTGTTGGGTTGGTTTTCTTCCACTTTTAAATTGTGTTTGTATTGTTGTTACTCCTTTGCTACTTGATTTCATCTGGGTTAATATTTTTTGTTTGAAAATGGCATGAAAATGAAAAAGAATGGATCAAGATTTTCAATTTGTTGGTTTTAGGGACTTATTTGATAAAGATGATAAATATTCTAGGTTATTTCTGAGATGAATCAAGATCTAAATGAAATAAAATCTTGAAAGAAGGGGTGAAATCTTGATAAAAACGCATTTTTCGTTAATTTTTGGACAGAAATATACCTCAGGGACCCTTTCTACTATCGGAATAAACCTCAACCCCTAAATGAATATTTTTTTAAACCACAGAGACTCAGTCTCTAATTACGTCAAACAACAGGACCCTCCTTGTAATTTACCGGATAATTTATAGAAAAAGGGGACTAAAAACAATAATATAAACAACATTAATTGTGACAATTCAAAAAAAAAAATAAATTATGAAAAATAGTCATTTAAAAAATAATCTATAATTAGGGTTAGAAGGTATTTTCAAAATCAGTAATGTTGGTCAGAAGTGAGTGCATGCTTTGCTTAATTAATAATTAAAATGGACTATATGGTATAGTAATGTACTCATTAAGAGGTTGGGAAGAAAGTTACAGTTGAAGAATATATTTGATTTTTGAGTATAACATGTGAGTTCAAAACAAGGGTTGATTATATATTTAAAGCAACGAGATGTGAATAATAATAATGATGATAATGATCTAATAACAACTATAATTAAGTTAATAAAGTTGATTTGTTGTGTAATTATTCATTTCTAGAGCTATTCTAATTGACCAAATCATATATTAAGCATTACATTATGTACGTAATATATTATCATGTAAAATTACAAACCTTCGATGCCCTCATTTTGTTTTCGATCCTTTTGTATTATATCATCTAGAATATTCTTGCATCATACAATCATAGCTGAACATCCAATGTTAATTAAAATGATTATTAGAAAATAATTAAAGAAAAACTTTAATTACATTTAAGGTTAATTAAAATAATAATAATATGATTATTACATTTAAGGTTATTAATTAAAATGAATAAAATTAAACTTATTAAACTTTTTTTCTATAAATCTTATTGAACTATAAAAAGTAATATCAATACTCTCAAAATTTCTTTATGTGCAAAAAACAAAATTTGCTAATATTTTACTAGAAAATAATTATTTTTTCTCAGATTTCAGAAAAATATCAAAATCTAATTAAAAATAATTTAAAAACTTTAAATTTTTTAATGATAAGTTAAACAAAACTGAAATAATTTTTAGACTTTTAGTCATTTCAGATAATTCAGGAATATAAGTAAAAAAACTTTGGATAAATTACACAAAAGGACTCTGTGGTTTGACCCATTTTCAGATAGGGTCCCTGTGGTTTAAAAAGTGTCAAACTGGGGCCATGTGGTTTCCTCCGTTAGCAAATAGGGTCCCAGGTGGTTTTTTCCATCCAAATTAACGGAGTTAGGTTATAATAAATTTTACGATGGACTATTTTGTAATTTGTACATTTTTTCTATTAAAACAAACTAAAATAGGACTATTTTGCAATTTCGACCAAAGATCTTCCTCCTCAATTTACAGCCTCAATTTACACTCGTTCGAATTTCCAGTTTCTTCACTTCAAAATAATTAATTAGCTATACCTCAATAATCCATGGGTGTGATCAAGCTTCCTACTTCCATGGCAGACTCAGTTTCTCCCAAAACCTCATACAACACCTTCCCATCCTCCGGAACCCTAACCTTCCACTTCCTCACTGCCGCCACCACCACCTGACACATCCTCGTCAGAGGACTCCCTCCGGCCTTCTGTCTCCGATACAATCTGTTGCCGGAAAAGAAACTAACCACCGCAAAGGCCATGCGACGGCCAGAATCCCAAACCCTAATCTCCAGCCGACATTATCCTGAATCCAGACGAGAAGAGAAGAGGCAATTAGGGCGTCGATGTTGATGGAGAAGTAGAACCAGTTAAAGAAGGAGGACTTGTGGTTCTTCTCCGAAGGAGGAGACGCACGGCTTTATGCCGCCGGTGCCGACGGCGATGAGGTAGAGAGAGAGGAACAAGACGACATTCTCCTCAGAACAGTGGATTCGCAGTTTTGAGATTGTAAGTCGCATTTTGGCTTTATGCCTGGGATTGATGCTGAAACAAAGTAATCAGAGAACGAGTTTTGGTGTTGAATGACTGAAAATTTTAAAGTTGAACAAGATCGTGAGTGAACAAATTTTGAGTTTGGCGTTTGGAGTTTCTTGAGGGATTTGCAATTTTGAGAACAAGATCGTGATTTGTTAATTTTGGTTGAAATTGCAAAATAGTCCTATTTTAGTTTGTTTTAATAGAAAAAATGAACAAATTACAAAACAGTCTATCTTAAAATTCATTCTAACCTAACTCTGTTAATTTGGATGGAAAAAACCACTTGGGACCCTATTTGCTAACGGAGGAAACCACAAGGCCCCAGTTTGACACTTTTTAAACCACAGTGACCCTATCTGAAAATGAGTCAAACCACAAGGCCCTTTTGTGTAATTTATCCAAAAACTTTTAATCATTACATATCCATTTCAATAATTTCACAGTAATAATCAACATTCATCCAAACACTAAAACATAAATAATCAACTTTGATTATAATCATACTCTAATTATTATAAGCGCAAACGAACGGAACCTTACATATTTAATTATAATCCGAATAATGATTATATAAACTATTTTATGTGAATATATAAAGTGTTTAGACATTTTCTTTTCTAGATTCTCCTTCTATTGTACAGATGCAACTGTAATATGGTTATCAATATATATATAGACGCACACGTACATAAGTACTAGTACATTATTGCATTAAGCCATTAATATTTTTGTTAAAACATAATTAAGATATATATATATATTGAGGTAGAGAGGAATTAAGGAGAAGATGTCAAAGAAAAGAACAGTATAGGTAAACACTATTTTCAATTCAGATAATCAATTTATGTTGAACAGTACTTTTAAGACTGATCTCTTACCTGTATTTTTGTTCGTCCATCATCATCTATCACTAAGTTGTAAATAAGTACTGCGAAACTAATCAATATTAAATTATATATATATATTGAAGCTTCGTTTCATAAACCACTTCTGTTTCGATTATATACAAATGATACTCCTTTTGAGCTTCTCATCATCATCATTCTTCAGTTCTCTTATTTTCTTTCTTTTCTTTTGTTTGAAGGATAGCTAGCTAGCGGGAAAGCAAAGAAGACAGTCTACACTTAGTTCAGGTACCGTACATATCCATTCAAAAACATTATTCTAATGGATATCAAATAGAATACGCGTAGTGAAAATAAAATATTTTTCGAAGATTGAGTGGATATGGATATTGCTCTCAGATACACTATATCCGTCCGAAATGAACGGATAATTAGGGTACTCAATATCCGATACTCTATTATTTATTTAATTTTTATATTTTATATTCAATTTAATATTTTATATATAATTGTTTAAATTTGATTAATTATTTTTGTATTTTTTTTTATATAATCATTTTTTGTTATTGTTGGCTGAAATATATTTAATTTTTTTTATATTAGAAAAAATTAAAATATAAATCAATAATAATTTCATTTATTTTTTTAGTTGATGGATATTGGATATCGAGTATCCGATATATCCAATTTATAAAATATGATATCCTATCTATATTCATTTTTTTTTTGAATATTTCAAGTACTAGCCCGTCAAATATTGAATATCCGATAGACTACAAGTATTAATTTATCGGATATGGATAGGGTACAAATATTGGTTAGGATGAATGAATACATATACGAATAGTACAGTTGCAAAATTATCGAGTATCCTACCCGTTGTCATCCCTAAGTATATATATATACATATATTCATTGGGCCGGGTTGGATCGGAATATGGTTCATTGGGCTAGAGTGGACTGGATTGGATCCCTCGGGTTAGGTCAAACTGAATTGGAACCATCAAATCAAGCTGAATATTTGTTAACCCCTAATTCATATAATAATGATGGTTTGAGCATGATTAGGTTATGTTGGGTTGAGTTTTATGGTTATGGGTTGAAATTGCCACCTCTAATATGTTTTAGCCAATAATTAAAAAGTATTTCTCTTTAAGAAACTATCTATTAATTGTATCATATATACTTTAATTTCTTAGTACTTGTACATATGTAATGATTAAACACCAGGCATTATTTTTGGATTTGTAACTTGCCTTTATAATGAATGCTTTTTAATTTGCAGTTTAATTAATTTGAAGTAGAAAGTTGAAGCGAAGAGAAAGAATTCACGTACTTAATTACGTGTGCATGAATCAAGGTGCACCCATGCTTGCAACGAAGACTGCAAGATGGTCAAAATCAGCTATATGCTTTGCAATCTTGGCGTTCATAATTTTTATCCAAATTACACTTGTTAGAGGTAAAACTTATAAGGTTAATTAACTCTGAATTTCAAATATTCGAGTACTTAATTTTGCATTTTAATTTTCATAGATAAAATAGTATAGAAAAATAAAACTTAAATACTCTGAGGATTGAACTAATCACTTGCTTGTTCGGATTTATATCATGGGAATTTGTTTACTTAATTATCTTGAAACATTTATATAATTGTATGAATCTCTGAGAGAAACAGGATAACATTAAGTTGTATTAAACTATTAGTTAGCAAAGTTATTTGAAAAATTTTATTGATATTAATTAGTGTTTGGTATGAGTTTTTTAAAAGTTTTTCTTTAATGTCAAATTATTAATCTCACACACACACATATATATTTAAGATTGAAGAATGAAGATAATAGGTGAAAAATAATATATGATCATATTTCAAAATAAATGAGCAGAACATGAACTTGTCAAGACGTGTGTATATATATACAAAGCCAAAGTCCTCAATTGATCTCATATATTTTGTTCAGTTCCTAATTTAGTCATGTATATTTTTTTGTTGCAGATTTTGTCTCATATCTTTGGGTTATGGATATAGAAGTGATCCCATATCTTTGCAAAAAGATCGACTAACTATTGATCTCCTTGTAACAACATGAGATCAATTCTACAACCTGACCAAAATATATAATACCAAATTTACACATTCACTTATATACAATAATATTAAAGATTGGCCATATCCACCATTTATTTAGCTTTAACATCTATCTATACTATATTATATGTGTGAGGATATTTATGGTCGGTCAAAATTAGGCAATTAAAAATTAAAAAAATCAAAGAAATAAAAAATGCACACTTTAAATTTCATTACTACATGCTAAATGTTCACTACTCTCTTTGCCCATCCACTTCTCTCACACACTAAATATAACTTCCCTCACCACTACTTACATAATATTCGATGTATCTAAAGAATTATCTTTTCATGAGATTATTTTTTTGTGTTTTTAATTATTAATATAAAAATATAACAAAATTATCTATTTTTAATTTTTGTATATGATTCTATACTTTTAATAATTTAAAACTTTAAATACATATTTACGTACCTATTAGAGCATGCAAAGCCCCTAGTATATATAATAATGATCCATTAAATCAAATAGTATATCACACAATTATTAATTGCAATTAACCTCTTGCATGTTTAATTAATTATTCCATATATTATAGATGTGAAGGTGTGGAAAGTGGAGCTTAGGCACGTGCTATCACTCTCACAATGGGACAGCACTGGGCAGATCACGTGCGACCGATCCCACGTGGATTTTGATCTATGCATAATGAATGGCCCAACTCTTCTACATCCAACCCATTACATCCTCTTTACTTTGGGCCCATATAATTGGATCCAACCCCATTACTTCCCCGTGAAATTACGTCCTTACCCTCGTAAACATGACACGTCAGCAATGTCACTGGTCAACGAAATCACACTCACTTCCGCTACCCCACCGAAAGTTGCATGCACTGTCACACACCATACCCCAGCCTTATTATTCAGTGCGGGCGGTTACACTGGAAACTTCTTCCATGAGATCAATGAGAATTTCATCCCTCTCTTTATCACCGTCCATTCTTTGTTTCAAGATCAAGAATTGATCCTTGTGATTAGTGACATAAATGATTGGTGGGCTCATAAGTACAAGGAGTTATTGTCTAATTTCACTCCTTACCCAATCATTTACATCAATAAAAATAACAACAATGTTTCAAATGATGTTGTTACTCATTGCTTTTCATCAGTGGTTGTAGGATTAGTCAAACATGGGCCTATGATGATTGACCCAAAGTTACTACCTTCAAGCCCAAAAGGCCTGATTGATTTTCGAGATTTCTTGAGAGATGCATATACCAAGAAGGATGGAAATAATGGAGTAATTATTATATGTAACACTACGAGGCCAAATCTAACAGTGGTTTCTAGGAGAGGGAATGAGAGCCGTTTGATTCTCAACCAAGAGGAGATCATCAAGGTGAAAACAAAATGCTTCTAACATCTCCCTCATATTTTTATATCGAGTCAACTAATTAATATTTGAATAATCAAAATATATGATTTAATCCTTAAAATATTTTAATTATCTATTATTTAGTCCTAATTAAGTAACAATTTAGGGCCGATTTGATTATGTTTTTCAAACAGTTTTTTTGTTTTTTAAAACAAAAAAAAACTTGTTTGATTCTGTTGTTCTCAAATAAGTTTTAAAATTAGAAAAACATAATACTGTTTTAAGAAAAATTTATCAAACATATATTTTTTAAAAGTTTTGTTTTGAAAAACCTGTTTTTAAAAATAAATTTAGGAACAATTTTTAAAAGTGATTTTTAAAGATGAAAATCAAACAAGCCCCTAGTCATTGATCTTATACTTTGTGTCCTTAAATTTGTACTAGATTAATACTTTTCAGTCCTTGAATTTTTATCTTTTGGTCATTGAATTTGATCCCCCAATGATTAAATCGTTGACAATTACAATAATTCAGGGATTGAATCGTATGCTTTGATCATTCAGTGAGTGATTGGTTAATTCGATATAAATTCGGAGACCAAATAATAGGTTTCTGGGTCTACCCTTTAATTTTCTCTATTTTTTTAATGCGAGACTTTTGGTATCTCCCACAGGTTGCTAAGGATGTAGGGTTCAACGTGAGAATGCTAGAGGCATCAAGGAAAACGAGCATGAAGAAAGGGTTCGAGCTAGTCCACACGAGCCATGTGGTGATGGGAGTGCATGGTGCAGGTCTAACACATTGTTTATTCATGAGGGAAGGGTCAGTGTTGGTGCAAGTGGTGCCAATAGGGACAAAGTGGGCTTCAAGGACTTATTTTGAGAGGCCAGCTAGGGTTTTAGGGTTGGAGTATGTGGAATATAATGTAGAGGTTAGTGAGAGTAGTTTGGGAGAGAGGTATGGGAAAGAGAGCATGGTGGTGAAGAAGCCAGAAGTGTTTAAAGAATGGAGGGATAAGAGGAAGTACTTGAAGGAACAAAATGTGAGGCTTGATGTGGCAAGGTTCAAGAAGTGCTTGGAACATGCATATCAAAAGGCCAAAACTTTCATGGAGAGAGAGAGAGAGAACGAGAACTAATTAATTAGTGTAAAGTTTGAACCTTTATGTATTTTTCTGCAAGTAATTACAATGTGATGATGCCCTTTTAATTATTTATATACACAAGTTATGATATGTAAATTTTTTTCACTTTGCTGGAACAATATATTCTAAATATTATTGTGGTATTTTGAAAATTAGATAGGTTATTTAACTAGTGAAATTATCGAGTTGTTTAACCGATCAAATTAATGGTTAATAAATCGAATCACGTTATATATAAGAAATATTAATTGTTTTTAGAGTAAATTACACTTTGGTACATTGTGGTTTGACCACATTTTACTTTGGTATCATCTAGTTTCAAAAGTGACATTCTGGTACTTTGTGGTATTATCTATTAACGTTTTAGTACCTTGAGTTTTAATTCTATTAGAAAACTAACTAATGAACTTGGCACTTATAGGGCTATTTCGTAATTTTAGCCAACTTTAATTTGAAAGATAAAAGACAATTTTAATGCAGGAAAAAGAGGCTAAAATTACTGAAATACCCATAAATATTTAAATCTTGTCAAAATAGTCCTTAAAAACACAAAATTCTAGAAATATAATTTCTTAACAAAATTTATTTCGTTGGATTCATTGCGATGAGTAGGTTTTATATATGCAATTTCTTAAAAGTCTAACTACAACACAAAGAACTCCTAGTACTACTCTAATTTCTCCAAAACTACACTTTAAAATTCTAGGATCTCACACTAGACATGACAATTGTTGTGCTAATTAGAGGATTTAGAGGGAAATGAGAAGTGAAGAATAGGGGTGTACACGGACCTTGCTGAGTCTGTGTACATCCTGAGACCTGACTAGGGTTTCTCTTTTTTTTTTTTTTTTTTTTTTT
>QANZ01039536.1:26085-47695 GCA_003254925.1 Chamaecrista fasciculata
AGAGAGAAAATTATAAGTGTAATAAATGAGGGTATGTAAAATTACTATTTTATCTAGTTTTTTTTTTATTTGTATTAAAGTATAGGTAATTATAGGTGTATAAGTAGGGATAGATTAGTAATTGTAAGAGAAAATGAGATGATGTTGTGAATGAGATGATGATGTGGATGAGATGAGATGAGATGGAGGTTCCAAAAAACACCTAACCAGTATTGTTCATCTAATCCTAAGATGAGATGATGATTGAATGAGATGGGATCAGGATTGACCCTCTCCCAAACAGGCCCCACAATATCCATACCCAATGGGGACCCTGAAATTTACCCTATGGGTATGAGTCTGGACCCGGACCCATTCTTAATGGGTCCAAGTATGATGGTACCCAACCTATACCCTACCCATATACCAATTAGTAATAATAAATATTTTTTATATAAAACATATAATATTTTAACAATTTTTATGGAAAAAGTATTAAAATTGAATGAATACCCTACCCTACCCTACCCATATACATTCAGATTTATTTTTTTATTTTAGTAGTTATTGATGTAAAAAGTTGAATGAATATAAATTTTATATTAACAAAAAATAGTTTATTTTAAAATTTTTCCGGGTCTGGGTCCAGGTTTGGGATTAAACTACCCAGCGAGTATAGGTATGGGGATTGATTTTGATAGCCGCTCACATACGGGTCCGGTCTAAATATCATAGTACCCTACCATACCCTACTCATGATTATCCCTAATTGGGAGGTGGGAGGCTTCCAAACAGGCCCTAAAATTGTAAACAACTTACACTTTTAAAGTATAAAGATTTTCTTTATTTAATACATATAATTATTTTTCAAGATATTTGAATATTTAATATAATAGATTATATTCCTAATTCATATATGTTATTTGAGTAAACTAATAATTTAATTTTTAAAAAATTAAAATACTTAACTAAAAAGGTTAAAAGGCCAAATGATCTTAAAAGCCCTAAATAAAATCATGTTAATTAAGACCAAAACAAGTGAAGAACGAGTCACACGAGTTCATTTTTTTTTAATTACATCTCTTAACCTCTATTTAGTATTTAATATAATAATTTCCCTTTCGTTTTCCGAGCACTTTCTTCTCGCCTTTCACTTCGCAATGACGGCTCTTCAATTCGCCAATGTTCATGCGGTTAGCTCCTCAGCTTGCCGCGACGACTCCAAATTCTCCAAACCCATTTCACAAATCCAATCCCAACCCTTGAATTTCCTTCACACTCACAAATCTCCCGAATCAAATGTTGCCAAAAGACGGAATTTTCGACCTATTCGGGCTATTTCTCCTCCTTCTCATTCATTTCCCATCAGGTATCTCTTTACTTGCTTTTTTGTTGGACGTATAAGTGTTTCAGCTTTCGTTCGTATGTGGGTCTGATGTTTCGAGATTTGCAATGATCAAGCTAGATCCTGTTTTAATATTGTAGTAGAGATTTATTCTGAGAAAGTCATTTAATTATTGATTTCTCCTTGGATAATAAATCATGTAAATATTCAATGGGTGTGAGAAACTAGTTTTAGAAGTCATGATTTGCCTTCATTATGGAATTGGACAACATACAATTTATGATTAGGAATGGCGCTATGAGGGTTATGGTACAATCTTTCTTTTAGATTGTACTCCAAGTTCAATCAGCACTTAGAGATGTGCCCACAGATTGTCCGCCAATAAGTTTTTCATATCGAGCAGGGATTTGAATTCACGACTTTGTGAGTTATGAGTCAATTTAATACCAACTAAATTAAACTTATGGTACCAACAAGTGTTTGGTGTATCGGCTAGGCGAGCTACGTCCTAGGGAGAGGACCCAAGTTCGATCCCTAGAGTCAACATTGTTGGGAGGGCTCTGGCCATTTCGTCTTTGAGGCCCGAATGGGATTAGTTTTCGCTTAGACCATTACACGGATAGGCGGAGCATACCCATATCTTAACCGAAAAAAAAATATTAAACTTATGGTATAATCTTTCACTTAAGCATCATTGACTCACTTATGAATTATGATATAGTACAGTGACTTTTTCAAACCTTCAAACTTCAGTGATTACTTTATATTTCCTGAGTCTTGTATCTTATGATTAGAAGCATTGGATGTAGAAAGTTGAAGATCCCTTAAAGCATGGGCGTTGGACATATTTGGGTTAAGTAAAGGAATGGTATTGGTATGACCTATGAGCAATTTAGAAGTTACTTCTCCCATTTTCAGTTCTGCTTTTGAAAACTGGAAAAATGTCTGCAATCTTTCCTAACTGCTAATAATGCATCCATGCCCTTCTTCATTCTGTTCCAAAAGTGTGCTTGCTGGAACATTATAGCATTTACTGTCTTTCTGGAGTCTGTAGAAACTTTCAGCTTGAGGAAGGTAAATTTATAAATGATTGAGGTTCAAGATTGAAATTTTCATTGATGGCAAACTTTTTAGAATAACTGGCAATTCATTTTCAGCTTGTGGACCCACTTTTTATGTTCTTCATTTTTTTTATACAGATATTCTGGGAAAAATAGGGTGGATGAGAGTAAGAGCCTGACATTAGATGGCATTAGACACTCTTTAATTAGGCAGGAGGATAGCATAATATACAGCCTTCTGGAGAGAGCTCAGTATGCTTATAATGCAGACACATATGACCATGGGGCATTCTTCAAGGATGGGTTTAATGGCTCTTTGGTTGAATATATGGTCTTGGAAACTGAAAAGCTACATGCCCAGGTCATTATATTTCTGAGACAGTAAAAATAGAGATCACAAAATACAATCAAAATTGGTTCTAATTGTTTTTCCTTTGGAATTAGGTGGGAAGATACAAGAGCCCAGATGAGCATGCATTCTTTCCTCAATGCTTGCCTGAGCCAATGCTTCCACCCATGCAGTATCCCCAGGTTCGAAATTCTATTATTTGTTTGTTACATAATATAAAATGCATTTGCTAACTAATGATAATATATATCCCTCTTCTAATCAATGCTGGGTCGCTGGGATTTTTGAAAACTTTATTTCCTTTGTCATGATAAGAAAGGTCAATAAAGACTAAAGAGTATGACAATCATTATTCATGGGCTTATCTTTTAGAGTGATGACTAATTTTGTTTGGTACATAAGAGAAGTAGAATAAGAAAGTGTGTAAAGTAAAACATTTCTTAGTTTTGATCTTATACTTGCTATCTGATGTATAAAATTGGGCATCATCCTGGTTTCAACTATTATATATTTACAGTACTTCCACTGGAAGCTCACATGTGCTTGATTTTAGTTGTATTAAGGAGGACACAGTACCTCTTTTTACCCACCCACATTTTCATCTTTTTTTTTTTAGAAAAAAAGAAGGCGTTAAGAGACCCTCCTGGTTTCAACTATTATATATTTACAGTACTTCCTCTGGAAGCTCACATGTACTTGATTTTAGTTGTATTAAGGAGGACAGAGTACCTCTTTTTACCCATGTTTATGTGAGTAATCATTTCAGAGTTCAGTTCAGTGCCCAAAAAGACAATGATATCCACTTTTGTGTCTTTAAAAAGTTAATAGTTAAATATGATTGTGATTGATGATGTCTTATGATCACACAAAATCTTCCAACCTAGATGTATTTCACATGATTTCCAGTGACTTCGTACATTTCATTTTTCTGTAACAACTGTGACTATTAAATTTAACTGAATGGATTTAGGCATTGTTAATCGGATTTTCCTTCCTGAATTTTCTTTTTGAAATTAATTACCTTGTCAATTTGACCAAGCTAACATCCATCTTCCCTTTTATACGTAACTAGGTTCTGCATCGCAATGCTGATTTAATCAATATGAACGATAGAGTTTGGAGTATGTACTTTCAAGACCTGCTCCCAATATTGGTAAAGCCAGGGGATGATGGCAACTGTGGATCGGCAGCTGTTTGTGACACTCTTTGTTTGCAGGTAGCTTGCTAATTGAGCTTCCAGTGGCATGATTTTTCTTCCTTGAGAATAAATAATTTTTTCAATAAAACTATGAACTATGATAAGCTTAACTTGTTCTTATCTTAATTATGTATGCCCCCTCCTTTTGAAGTTTTAATTGAAAACCATAGTGTTTTAGCACCTTTACTTTTGGTCAGGAAATAGAATTGAAAAGAACAAGATTATGGGTGCCGTGGGAAAAACCACAAGCAACTCCTTTCATTGACAAGGATCTTTTGTTAGCATAATCATACAAACATTTTTTGGCTGTTAGCTTTTCATGCATGATAAGTTAGCCCCTCGT
Organism: Chamaecrista fasciculata; assembly: GCA_003254925.1. NCBI lineage: Eukaryota > Viridiplantae > Streptophyta > Magnoliopsida > Fabales > Fabaceae > Chamaecrista > Chamaecrista fasciculata. Next base: position 30,361 of record QANZ01039536.1, read on the forward strand.
AATTCAGTCATGTGGCATGCATGCACGGAAATATGATGTTCCTTTCACTGACTCCTCAGATTTGGTTTACTGGATATCTTCTTGTATAATATAAATGAACATTTCGTGTGGGCTAATTATCTTTCATTTTCTTCTTCATCAATATTATTGAAGAGCAGCAGCAAGTATACTTTACCAAGAACTTGAAACAAATTAGTCATTTTTATACATTCCCTGAACTCTGGATGTTTGGTTAGAATACCATTATTGTTTTGTTCCTAATGCTTAAGTACTGTTTCAGGCTCTCTCAAAGAGAATCCACTACGGCAAATTTGTCGCCGAAGCAAAATTTCGAGAAGCCCCTACTCTATATGAGGCTGCCATTAAAGCGAAAGTAAGCCTTTTTATGATTTATCATTATATGGCTGTGTTGTGCTCCGTGATTTTCTGATATTTCATTGCTGGTTGATATGGGTTTTGCAGGACAAGAGACGATTGATGGAGTTTTTGACATATGAGGCCGTGGAAGATGCAGTGAAGAAGAGAGTAGAAATGAAGGCAAGAGCATTTAGCCAGGTGGTGAAAATCAAGGAGAAGCATGATGAAGCTGATCCTGTATATAAAATCAAGCCAACTTTAGTTGCTAACTTTTATGCAGAATGGATAATGCCTCTCACAAAGGAAGTGCAGGTAGAATACTTGTTGAGAAGACTTGATTGAAGAGAGCATCACAGTTGTTTGTTTGTTTTTGGATGTAGATTGATGATTGATGCAGGATTCTTAGGGTCTTTTTTTTTTAAGTTAGAATTTGTTTATTTTCAGATAAAAGTATTCCTTATAATAAATGTAGTGTTTGGCAAGAATTTTGTATCAAACTCAATTTGATAAGCAGACATTTGAAAATTAGTATGAACATATGTGACAGCATCATTTCTTTATGACTCATAGCACGGTACAAATTGTAATATGCATTTAGTCTCAATTATTTTAAAATCATAAGATTTGTATTAAATTATTGGTGGTATGGAAAGAATAATATAATGAGACAAATTTAATTTGAAAATTAGAAGTACTAAAACGTAAAGATTGGTTAGATCCGTACAAAAACGAAAAGATTGGTTAGATAATTTTGTAAATTCTCATGGTTATAAGAGATAAGTATTGAGATGAAATTGAATTATTTTAATAAGTTGAACAAATAATTAATAACAAAATTGATTTTTCTTTTTTGTGCTGAAGAGGACTACCAAAGGGCTAGGGCCTAACACTAACAAACAGAGTGCCAGCTAAATCAGAAATATTGAATTTTGGAAACACTAAATGGAAACTCCAAAAGCAATATTGCTATATCCAAATCATGGGTAGTGATTTATCTTCATTTTTTACGTTTAGAATCTAATTCAACTTCGTCTTTTACATTTTTAGAGTAAATTTTAATTCAAATGTCTTTTTTACGTTTAAAATTTTAATGGCAAAAAAAAACCTTAATTTTGTTCCAATGCTTATACTAGATATTTTCAGAATGACATGATTTTATTCTAATGCTTATACAATTTCTTACCTTCTTTTTTGGGTAAATTACACTTTGGTATCCTGTGGTTTAGTCATATTTTATTTTGGTACATTGTGGTTTAAAAAATACACTTTGGTTCAAAAATTACATATTGACTCCAAATTTTTTTTAAAGTTTTCATTTTAATCCCTAGATAATATGTATTCAGGGACCTATTTGTAATTTTCTAAAAATATTGGGGGTCAATATTGAAAAAATTGTTATGGTTAAAATTACAAAATAGCTCCAAAGCGTACCAAAGTGTCATTTTTTAAACCACAGGGTACTAAAGTGAAATATGACCAAACCACAGGATACCAAAGTGTAGTTTACCCCTTTTTTTTTTTGGTTCAAAATGCTTATACAATTAATAATTGATTTTTAGCCTTTTTGGTAAGTAAGCCTTTTCTTATTGGGTGTTTGGAACACTAGGAGAAAAAAAAGTTTCTTATAAGTTTAACTAGATGTACAAAGCCCAATAATTGGTAGACCCAAGTGGCAGAGGGTGCCCTTGGCCCAGTATGCCACAAACCCACCAGATGGGTCGTAAGGGCGAGAACACCCTATATCTCGCCGAGGTGTGGACACCCATAACCACAAATGGCGTGGGCGTCCACGGAACAAGGAATAAGGAAACATTCCCTGAATCAATCAGGAATCAATCAGGGATCGATCAAGATCCGCTGTCTATCAAGGCAAATCACTTAGAGATCCTTTCCCTTGATAACGCCTTAGCCATCAAGGCACCTTTCACAGAAAAGGAAATTACGTGGGAGCCAAGGATCACAATCAAATCAGCCAGGATCACAATCAAGGATCCATGCATTTATGGCAAGATCACACCAGATTGCCCTTAGCCAGTATAAAAGGTTATCCTTTACACTAGAAAAAGGTAGGCTCTCTACTCAGTCAATTGACGTTATCGAGCTCATAACCCTTACTAACTTAAGCATCGGAGGTGAATCACAGGGCCACTCTGTGTGTTCATTGACTTGCAAGTAACCTTCAATTCTATCCTGAACCAGATAATGACCCCCGGCCAGAACCTAGTTCATCAAAACCTAACTTCCCAACTATATTTTGGAATCATGCTAGCAACTTAACTATCAAGAAGACAAAAGCCCTTCCACCCAAAAATATAATGGAAGAAAATTCTATCAAGAGCCCATCCAAATACAATAGCAATTAGCAACCTGTGGAACAACATTAATCTGAAGTCATGTGGCTCTTCTGTCATTGAAAAAGGCATTCTTAGAGGTAAAAAAGTGGTGGATAAAGGTGCTCATAAGGTCATTTTTTCGGGTAGAGATACCCTTTTCTGGTCTGACTCGTGGTGTCATCTTGGTGCTCTTTCTCATCAAGTGTTTGGCCCTCTTAATAATTCTGATTTGTCTTTAAAAGTTGCTGATGTTATAAATCAGGATGGGAGCTGGAAATAGAATGATATTTCAAAACTGAGTTGGGGTATGAATTTAAATGGTCTTTTTGATGTCAAAATTGCTTACTTGGTTGCCTGCTCTCTATCCTCAAATTATAGTGATCCCTCCCCGGACACTAACCCTCTTATGAATTTGGAACCTTAATTGTCATACCAGGAAAAAAAATTTATTTGGAGAATCATTCACAATGCCTTAGCTTGCTACTCTGTGCTGGCCAATAAAGGCATGTTGCTTCCTTCCTCTAGCTTATGCCCTCTTTGTGGTAAATATCCGGAGACTTTAGTTCATATCTTGAATGAATCTAATGTTGGGTTATTTCTATCAACTTATCTAAATTTTGGATTAGCACTAATCACAAGCGTTAATTTTATATATATAATGTATATTAAGTTATCAATTTCTATTGAAGCACTATTGGATCCGGCTATGTTTCACTTATGGACGTAATAGAGTCATTCTATAGGTCAGTCTAACTCTTAGCTCATTCAAGGAAATGACCCAACTTGCGAGACTAACTTGAACTATTAGTGTCATATCCTATTGATAGTATAGTGTCACCTAATGTCACCTCAAATCAATTGTTTCAGTTATTTTCTTCGGCATTCTCAGGGACTAAACAGTACAACAACTTCTCATGGATTTCAACTTAATCTCAGGTATAATTTAGATTCATCCCACTAATCTAAATCTACCATCTAAGGACCTTTATAAGTTAATTGATGCCTCTGATTTTTATTCTTGGGTCAAAATTAACTCCTGCTGCAAAGATATGTCCGTTACCCATATTCCCCATGGTACTTTATCTATTGTCTTTGGCAAATCTGGATGGCTAGGAATGCTAAAGTTTTTCATGTTCCAATCAACCTTCTATTTCTACTGTGTTGATGATTAAATGGCATCCCCCACCCCTTGATTGGTGGAAACTAAATTCAGATGGTGCTTGTCATCAAATTTCTAAAGGCAAAACGGTCCTATTTCTGCTGGAGGTCTCATCAGGGACCATTTTGGAAATTGGATTTCTTGTTTTAAAAGTTTCATTGGAATTGGTTGTAGTTTGCTTGCTGAGCTCTGGGCTATCTTTCTAGGAGTTAATTTAGCCTTCAATTTGGGTTGCTCTAATCTCTTAATTGAATCAGATTGTCTTTATGCGGTGAATCTGATTAATTCTGATAACTTTGGCTCCATCACTTCTTGTCTTTGCTGAATTTAATCAGATCAAGCAATTTAAAGTGAAACATACAGTTTGTCAAGGAAATGCTCCTGCAAATGCTTTGGTAAAAGCTGCTTTAGAAGATAGGACTCCTTTTGTTGCTTTAAATTCTGTGCCCTCTGATTTGATAAATATATTTGCTGATAATTTTGGCCAAAATTTTAGAAGCTAAAATTTAATTAGAACACGGCTATTTAGATGTTTTCAGAACTTATGATTTTATTTCCCAATTTTCAGTCAGTTATTTGCCAAATTTCTCCTTTATATATATATAGTAAAAGAAATAAAAATTACAGTGTTGGGTGTGATGATAGGGAATCCTTAAACAAAACAAAGATCATGTCATTGGAGGGCATGTGAACGAAATCAAACCCCAGTGTTAGCCTCTTAGCAAGTGTAACAGGGAATATATATAATCCTCATAATATATTCTACATGCATGTCGCCTTTTATAATTTTTATTTGCACATTTAATTCTCTAGCCTATTTGGATGGCTAATATCTTATTTTCAGGATAAGTATATTAGTAAAGAGATATTGAGAGGTATAGATAGGTGAACAGAAATGTCAAAATGTTGAGAACTTATTTTTACCATGAAATTATGTATAGGTGGTTTATACTTGTCCTGTATCACAGTCACAATCTCACAGCATATTCCATGATATATCAATGGCTTACCACACTCTAAACTCAAGCTTCTACCTATCTGTGTTTTGCTGCTTCATTTGTACCCTCATCATTCTCATTAAAGTCTTCTCCAAAAGAAGAAGCAGAAACATATATAATTTGCCTCCCTCACCTCCTCAATTTCCCATCATTGGAAATCTGCATCAATTAGGCACACTCCCTCATAGATCTTTACAAGCTTTGTCACACAAGTATGGCCCTCTCATGTTCCTTCACTTAGGCCAAACTCCTGCTCTTGTTGTTTCTTCAGCTGATATCGCCGCAGAAATCGTCAAGTCCCATGATGTCTCCTTCTCTGATCGACCCCATAACACTGCTCCAAGAATCTTATTCTATGGTTGCAAGGACGTGGCTTTCTCATCCTATTGTGAGGAGTGGAGACAAAAGAGGAAGATTTCTGTTCTTGAACTTCTTAGCCAGAAAAGGGTGCGATCCTTGATGGCCCAAAATTACAACCAACTAAAGAAATTATACAAGAATATATAATACTGAAGGCGGAAGCGAAAACAAACGGTTGTAAAATTGGATCTTTAACAAAGATAACCCCAAGAATTAATCACAAACGAAGAAAAATAAAGAACCTACCTTGATCCATCGCTAATCAGCACGAAGGCGGGTTGAATTCTTCCAAAGTGTTAGATAGTTGTCAAAACCCTCTCATAAGATGGATATAAGAGTGACACAATAGGTTTCTCAAAATTAGTCTGACTTTCCTGACTAACTCCTATATATAACTATCCCACTTAGGGGAACCACAACCCTAGAGATACCTAGCCCAAAATAGCCTTGGCCCATCAACAAGGTTGGACTTTATGGTTTCTACACATTTTATTTATTTATTTATCCCATACTCATAAAATAACATAATTAGTCCATAAATAATAACAATGAGATCCATAAATTAATTGGACTAATTATAAATATTTAATAGCCCATTATGTACAAATAAAATATAAAATATGTGAGTCTACCAAATAGAAAATTGCTAACAATCTCCCACTTGGACCACATATTTTTCTGAAGTTTGTACATAATCAAAACTTAAGTGCGCGCAAATAATGGCTATCAAATTAAAACTTAAACAATCTGATCTATCAGCTCTATCAGTTAAGGACAAAACCAAGCTTTCGTTTATAAATACCAAACTGAGCCTAATTATATCACATAACTAAAGAAACTAACAACATAGATCAAGTCTGGATGTGTAGCATGAAAACTACATGCAATTGATCTCAATCATGTCTGTTTCCAACTGGTTCCACTTAATGACTCATAGAGTCCCAACAGCTTTCAAAACTTAATGCAACCCGCAGTAGAAAGCCAAACTTAATGTCAGAGTGCACATATATGAAGAAAACATATATTCATGAATATATTCATATAAAAATTACCATAAAGTCGACATTGAATAATGAAGAACATGTCTATAAATACAATAAAGCTAAATTTAACATGAACAGGATTCTTAAACATTGTCTAATCACCGAATAAGACAACTCCCATATGTGCTACATGCTTATGAAACACCTTGGGTGGTATATCCTTGGTAAACGGATCCGTTAACATAGAATCCCCACTGATGTCTTCTATAGACACAATGCCACTCTGAACTCTATCTTTCACAGCCAGGAACTTAATGTCAACGTGTTTTGACTACAAAGAGCTCTGGTTGTAAATAAAATATAGCTAAACGACCTTATTATCACAGTGAATCCACATTGGCCTATCCGTATTGCTAACAACAAATAAGCCAGTGATAAAATTCCGTAGCCGTATCCCATGATTAGATGCTTGATAGCAAGTTACAAATTCTACCTCCATGGTCGAGGAAGCTACAAGTGTCCGTTTGACACTTTTCCCGAAAATAGCTCCTACGACTGACATGTAGACATAGCCTGACGTAGATTTTCCGCTATCCAAGCATCCCGCAAGATCGGCATAAGAGTATCCAATCATCTCAAGATGATCAGTCCTCCTATATGTGAACATCAAATCCTTCGTTCTCTGTAAATACCTCATCACCCGCTTAACGACTTTCCAATGGACCAAGCCTGGGAAAGAGTTCATTCCAGAGAGATTTGAGAATAGTGAAATTGATTTCAAAGGACAAGACTTTGAGTTAATCCCATTTGGCTTTGGAAGAAGAGGATGTCAAGGAATCTCATTTGGGGTTGCATCAGTTGAATCTATGTTTGCTAATCTTCTTTATTGGTTTGATTGGAAGCTTCCTGCTGGAACAGCTACACCTGCAGATTTAGACATGAGTGAGGCACATGGGATTACAGTGAGCAAGAAAGTGCCACTTCATCTTCAACCATCACTACACTCCTTTGCTTAGATCAATATATATTCTTGCATTAATTGCTCCCTCAATTCTGCTTTCAATTTAATTTGCTCTTATGATTGCATGCTTGCCAATAAACTCTTCTTATATAATATATATATCCGCAACTGAGGGAAGAGTAGTTTGAATTTCAAGAGTGAGATTTTATTGTAATTTGAAGCTTTCCCTATCTCCAATTGTACGTTCTATCAATGTTTATCTTAAATTCTTAATTAACACCTCTTTCATTGGTTTTATCTATGTCTGTATCACGTGGGAAGGAATGATGAACTTGCAGCCTCTGTTTTTTTCTTGGACATTTCTGTACGTACACTAATTGATATAATTCTTTTTTTCTTAAAAAAAAAATATAGTCGTTGACTCGTTTTCGTGGATCGTTTGTTATTTCTTATAACAATTAACTTTAGTTTAAATTCACTTTCAATCCATTTAGTTTGATCAAAGTTTCAATTTGGCCCATCATTAATAAAAGGGTAAATTACACAGAAGGTCCCTGTGGTTTGACCCATTTTCAAAAAGGGTCCTGTGGTTCAAAAAGTGTCAAAAAAGGGCCTTGTGGTTTGGTTCGTCCAAAGTTTGACAGAAATATTAGTTAAAATATTATTTTAAGACCATAAATATTAATTTTTATGCATTTGACTCCCAAATATATTATTAGGCCGAAGTCCTATGAAATAAGACCAAAATGTAAGAAAGAATAAAAAATTAGGACTTTAGTCAACTTTGCACAGAAAAAAACACACACACACAAATTTATCCACACGGCTCATCTTCTTTCTCTTCCTCTTCCTCTTCCTTCAACTCCGCCGCCGCCGCCCCTCCACCGCCGCTGCCGCCACCTTCGCGCCACCATCAGGCCATTTTCTCTTTTCTCTTCGTCTTCTTCCTCCATTGTGTCTTCAACCGATTCTTCAAGATGCTCAAAGAATCCCGCGCAATTTCTGTACATCTCCGCCACCATCCCAACCTGATCGCCATGCTCCAATCCGTTCCCCTCCGTTGATAGCGCTTCGGCCACCACCGCCGCCATCGCCGACAACGACGAATCTGGGCTTATGAACACAGATCCAACAACGACGATTCCAGTGAGTAGAGGCCCCGCAATCGCTAAGGTTTTGTTGAATTTCAACGCCAGATTCCCTAATCTATCGTAATCCTCAACGTCCTTCGTCTTCACAACTTCCATTACGTCCTTCGATTTTTTTCAAGGAATTGAGGAGGATGGTGAGAGAGTATCAGAAGAGAGAGGTGAGGGTGGGGAGAGAGATGCTGACGGTGGCGCGGAGGTGGCGGTGGCGGTGGAGGGGGCGGCGACGGCGGAGTTGAAGGAAGAGGAAGAGAAAGAAGAAGATGAGCCGTTTGGGTCAAACCACAGGGACCTCTTGTGTAATTTACCCTTTTAAATATAATAAATTTTATGCAAATCAAACAATTTTTTTATAAATTAAAATAAATTAAGTAAGCTTTAGATCTGATTTCATTAATTTTTTTATTTAAAAGTTAAAATGTGAAATTATAAAAAAAATTGGTGGGCGGTTGGACCATCGGTTCAGCGGTTGGACAGTCGGTTCAACAGTTTTGACCGGTTAAATTCGATCTAACTGTTAATTTGGTTTTGTGGTTAAACCAACTCGTTCTAGTAGTTGGTTGACGGTTGAACCGGTCGGACCGTCCGGTCTAATCTGATTTTAACAACACTGTCTCATCATATGTAAGAAAAAACATTTATATACTCAAAAAAATTAAATTAAATAAAAACTAAATATAAGTTTTAAAATAAAAAATATGAATCTTTTTTCACAATTAAAATACTGGAGCTAAAGTTGTTTATTATACTAATAATTCATCAATATCTCTATTTTATTAAAAGCTCCATTCCATTAACAATATAATTAAACATATTCCTACTTAAACACCTATAATTATCTATACTCTAATACAAATACAGAAAAAATTATTAGACAAAATAGTAATATTTACTAGTTTCGTTTATTACCCAACTTTCTCTCATCATCCATAATTTCTTATCAATTTTTTCTCTACCCTCTCTCTTTAATTTAATTAAAGAAAAATTATTCTAGACCCTCAAGTTATACAAATTCAACAAATTAGTGTTTGAGTAAACAAAATATACAAATTTTGGTATATTGATAATCTTTTTTTCTATTTTCCAGATATATTGATAATATTTTTTTGTAGTTTTGAAATAAAAAAAATGTATTTAAAAAAGAATAGTGATGTAAAATATACAATTCAGTCTTTAAATCATTGTAATCATCAATAATTTGTTCCTAAGTCAATTTAAAGGACCAAAAATAACAATTAAATGCAAATAAAAAATAAAAAAATAATAAATTTTTGCTATATATATTATTTTAATAGAGGAAATACATATAAAAATTTTTTAAGTTCATTATAAAGTTTTTTCATCCTCTTAAACTATATTAATTAAAAGAGACAAAATTACTTTTGAAAGTAATTATTCTTTCAAAAAAATTAAAATTTTTAAAATTTTTAATTCTTTGTTTTATGTATTGTTTAATGTTAAATTTTGTTTTTATCAAAATCATTATTTTGGTCCCTCCATTTCAATAACATAAAGCAACTCCAATCTTTATTATCATATTCTTGATTATCGCAAATTTTAAAACAATTTCATGCCAACAACGATTGACCTAGTTGGTAAAGAGTAAACTCATAAGTCACAATGTCGTGAGTTTAAATCTCGCTGTCAATGTGAGGGTCTTGTTGGTAGGCGATCTATAAATAAGTATCTCTGTAAGCGCTCATAGTGTCTGGTGGGGGCTCAACTTGTCTAAATTTTTTACTAAAAAAAATAATTTTATTACCATTTTATTTCATTAAAATATACGTACAATTATTTTAACCAACCACAATCATTATATATTCTCTTAAATAATTTCACATGTCATTATCTCCATTACCATTAAGGGTATGTTTGGATGAGATGTCAAGGGGGAATGGAGAGGAGAGGAAAGGACAAAAGGTAAAAAAAATATGTTTGAAAGTTTTTTTTTAAGGGAGAGTGGAGTGGATAAGGAGGGACACCAAAGCACCCCTTGGCACCCCAAAATTCAATTTTTGCTGGCCCCCCTAATTGGGGTGCCAAGGAAGGATGGACAGTTTTATAATTTTTTAATGACAATTATATCCTTATACTAACCAAAATTAACATGTGTCTACTCCATTCCATTCCATTACTAATAATTTCCAAACAAGATTAACAAATGTCTTTTCTCATTAAAAATTCCTAAACAACATATCTACTCAGTCCATTAATATCCTCCCCTCTCCATTCTATTAGTGTCCATTAATGTCTTCTCCTCTCCATCCTCACTAAAACTCCAGACATAGCCAAACTTATCCAAATAATATTTTATCATTTCATTTCATTATCTTATTTTCTCCAATACCGATATATTAATGAATTGGTCTTATACTCTTATTAATTATACTATCCCAAACAGGCCGGGACCATGTAATGTTTTAGTCTTTATTGGACCGACCAACTGAATCGTTTTGAAAAGTCGAACATTTCATTTATCTGTATTTATTTATTTACCTTTTTTTTTTTTTTTCGAAACTATGTTTCTGGACTGAGTTCTATATTTAAAGCCTTGAGTTTATTAGTTCAAATATGCATAAGCACAGCAAGAAAAATAAAGAAAATATAGAATATTTACCATCATGGCATTTCTCCCATTTGCTTCTTCATCCTCCTCTAAAAAGCTACCTCTTCCTCTTCATACTCATGCAATTAGTTCAAAAACTTCATCTTCATTCATACCAATTAACAACACCTTCCATCATTATTCTTCTACTTCTCCAAAAATCCAATGCACCAACACCTCAGTTTCAATTACTCATGATGATGATGATCCAAATGCAATTGTTCGTCGATCTTCTGAATTCCAACCTACAATTTGGCACCATGATTATCTTCACTCCTTCTCTTCCAAATACATAGTGCGTGTGCTTTTCAATTCTCTAGCTATACTACTATTATACTACTACTAAATGTTTAGTACCTTAACTAATATTTATGAGCACGGTAATGTTGTTTGGACATTTGGTAGAAGGCTATAAAGAAGCTAGATGATTCTTTTAATTAAAATCTTGTTTGCTCAAAGTATATAGGCCAAAGTCCTATTTTGTTCCTTAATGTTTGCTCAAAATTTTGTTTTGGTCCCTCAAGTTTTTTTGTTCCGTTTTGGTCCCTTATGTTTTCTCAAAGTTCTGTTTTGGTCCCTTAAGTTTCCAAAAAATTTCACCGTTAGTTCTTGACTCTTTTCCATCCACTTTTTTCGATAAAAAAGGAAAAAAACTAACTTTCATGATGATATCATCTTCCATATATAATACAGGAAGAATCCTCATATGAAGAGGAAAGTAAAGTGGTTAGGGAAGAGGTGAGGAAGATGCTTCACAAAATGGAAGATGATATTGATCCTGACCTTCACCAGCTTGAGCTCATTGATGTCTTGCAAAGGCTTGGAGTGGCTTATATTTTCACACTGAAATAAAAAGCATTTTGGAAAATCATTACAACAATAATATTAGTGTTGTGGATAAGGGTGACAAAAATTTATATGCCACAACACTTGAGTTTAGACTATTAAGGCAACATGGATATCATTTATCAACAGGTATATAATATATACTTCATATATAGTTCATACGTACTTATATATATGTATGAAGTATATATATAAATTTATAGAAGATTAGAAGTGAGACATAATTTTATTATTGATTCATGTCTAATAAATTAATTTCACTTGTTCGTTGCATATGCTTTAGATGTATTTGGTAGCTTTCATGATGAAATGGGTAATTTCAAAAACTTTCTGTCTGAGGATATCAGGGGAATGCTCTCACTATAATGGTTGCAAATTGCGGTCCGCAACCGCAATTGCACCCGCAATATTGCTGTTGCGGTGGTGGCCGCAACCCGCATCAGACCGCAACGACTACACCGCAACAGTCGCAACCTATATTGCAATACCCGCAACGGCAGTAAACGCAACGCAACCGCATCCGCAACCGCAACCGCAATTTGCAACCATGATATGAAGCATCATTCCATTTAGTGGAAGATGAAACTATTTTTGAAAGAGCAAGAGATTTCACCACAAAACATCTAAAAGAATATGTGAATGTGAGGAAGAACAAAGACAATAATGATGAGATGTCATTGTTAATCAATCATGCTTTGGAGCTTCCATTGCATTGGAGGATGCAATTATGGGAGGCCTTTTGGTTCATCAAAGCATATGAAAGAATGGACAATATGATTCCTACTTTGCTACACTTTGCCAAATTGGATTTCAATATGCTTCAAGTATTTTTGCATTGAAAGTTTGGATTACAAGGTTCATCTATACTAATAATTAATGATATATATGTCTAATTAAATATTTTGTTGCATTTTTAGATGGTGGAAAAGAATTGGAATTGCAGAGAAGTTGAGTTATGGAAGGGATAGGCTGGTGGAGGGGTTTCTTTGGGCAGTGGGATTAAGTTTTATGCCACAAAATGGAGATTTGAGAAAAGTCTCTTATGGGCTTCACCACTACGACGAGGCCTCACCACCACGACGGGGCCCTTTTCCCCCGACGGATCTATCCCCCGGCGGGTCTACACCCTCCCATTTGGGGATCCCCCCCAAGTGTGTGGGTGCTGGGAATCAAACAGGGGACCTCCCCCTTATCAACCCCAAACACCCACTCCTTGTACCACTTGAGTGGGTGTTTGGGGATAGACCCTGCCGGGGAAAAAGGGCCCCGTCGTGGTGGTGAGGCCTCGTCGTGGTGGTGAAGCCATAACAAAAAAGGATTCTTTTTTTGTTATGGGCTTCACCACCACGACGAGGCCTCACCACCACGACGGGGCCCTTTTCCCCCGGCGGGTCTACACTCTCCCATTTGGGGATCCCCTAAGTGTGTGGGTGCTGGGAATCGAACAGGGGACCTCCCCCTTATCAACCCCAAATACCCACTCCTTGCACCAATTGAGCTCAAGTGGGCCCCCGGATAGACCCGCCGGGGGATAGACCCTGCCGGGGAAAAAGGGCCCCGTCGTGGTGGTGAGGCCCCATCGTGGTGGTGAAGCCCTAACAAAAAAAGGATCTAGCTCAAGTGGTACAAGGAGTGGGTGTTTGGGGTTGATAAGGGGGAGGTCCCTGTTCGATTCCCAACACCCACACACTTGGGGGGATCCCCAAATGGGAGGGTGTAGACCCGCCGGGGGATAGACCCGCCGAGGGATAGACCCGCCGGGGGAAAAGGGCCCCGTCGTGGTGGTGAGGCCCCGTCGTGGTGGTGAGGCCTCGTCGTGGTGATAAAGCCCATAACAAATCATTATATTGAGATTGCATGGGTTTCAATAAGTACACAAGTTGTACTTGTTTATGCTTACTTGACAACTGATCAAAACCTAATTACAAAGGAGGATTTGGATTTCTTCTTCTTACAACAATACCCTAATATCTTTCGCCATATTGGAACCATTTTTCGCTTTGCTGATGACCTCGGAACATCCAAGGTATATATATATACCATGAAAATCTCATTCAATCCCATATATATGTGTGTTAAGGAAAACCACTTGTATATTCAATACATCTTATTAGTTATTATTAAGGTAATTTAGAGAACTCTAATTTTTCAATGAAAAGAGAACTCTAATGTTATACAGTTTTCAAAATATAACTGAAAAGAAAATTAAAGCTGAGCTCTCTAATTATCTACAATTTGAAATGTTTTAAGGAAATCACTCACATTATTCAACAATCAACATAAAATATATACATTTTATTAGTTATTAACCATTTTGAATTTTGCTTTTGTTGATTGATCATAAATGTTCAGGATGAGATGAAGATGGGGTCTGTTCCCAAATCAGTGGAATGCTACATGAATGAATATGGAGTTAGTGAAGAAGCACGTGAAGAAGTGAAAAACATGATATATGAAACGGGGAAGAAGTTGAATGAAGAAATTAGCAATTCACCTTTCAATGAAAGTTTCACAGAGATTGCTGTGAATCTTGCAAGGACTGCACAATGGTGTTACCTTCATGGAGATGGCTTTGGTATTGAAGACCATGAAACTAACTACCGAATTTCATCATTACTCTTTGACTCCATTCCTATTTCTGAGGGTTGTACTTAAAATTATTTTAGATGTTTACATGTATGATGAATAAATTTATGTAAGAAATAAGAAGTTGATTATTAAGATTCACGCAATGGCACCTTTCTTGTAGGCTTGAAAATTTGTCAAATATTCAAGAAAAACTAAAATGTTTCCCAATATTGTTGCTTTGATATTCACATTAGCTCAATGTTGATTATTTTGAATTCCATAACTAAGTGTGTACAGTGCATGATGCGAATTGAGTTCAGATTAGTGTAAAAAAGGGCCAACCCAGTTCGAGTTCCCACTTGGTGGGGGTGTTGGGCAAGGGAATATACTAGCAGTCTTACCCTTATTTTTTTTGCAGAAAGGATGGTTCGAACCTTCGACCTCAGACCCCACGATAAGCGTGCTTATCGTTGAGTTCAGATTAGTGTCAACAAGAAAAAAAAATTGCTTGTAGGCAAGCATTATAAATTTACCACGAGTAGCATTTAGGCACAAATAAAGCAGTACTTTTTATTTAGATGATATAAAAACCAACTTTATTTATATATTATAATATTATAATATTATAATTATTACTTAGCTTGCCAAACCAGAACCATTTATTCGATGTTGGTTGATTTATATATATTAAGTAGCCTTGTTAAGATAGGCGTCAACATCCTTGGTAAGCTTAGTGACCAAGTCCAAGTGTCCTTGGGGAGGAGGGATTCCCTCATGGAGCTTCTCATAGTCATAAGTCCAACTAGCAACACTACCACCACTAGCTAGCCTTATCAGTCACTTTGAGTGTTGCTTTCAAAGTCTTGTACTCATTACTAATAACATCTCCATCAAACAGATTAAATGTGAGTGTGTTGTTCGCATGATCTATTATCTCAAAGTGCTCCTTCAGAGTTTGTACCTTCCCATCTGTGTTATCACATTATTTCCAAATGCAATTCGTTACTAAGCATATTCAATAAAACTGAATAATATCATTAGAGTAGTTAGATCTACATTATTAATCTCCCAAACTATGAATTAAGATATTACTTTACGTACATCAAGCTAAATATATATATATATATATATATATAAAATCAAAACTAGTGTGGGGAATTGAAGTTATAAGGTAAAATAGTTATTTTGGTCCTCAAATTATGAGATCGATCATTGTCATTTTGGTCATAAAATTATTTTTTTGGTTTTGGTCCTCAAACTTTATATATGTTCTATTGTTAGTCCAAAATATGATCTCGTCTGGTTTATGCCATTATTTCGAACCTAAACAACTAATTAAGATGGATCATTTATCTTTCAGATGTGTTATAATAAATGAGTTGGCTAAAATTTTTCTTTTCTTTCACTTTTTGAAAGAAAAATCAAATAGAAATTATCTCCAATTTTTTAGTAGGATGAAAGATTTTTCTTTCTCTCTTTGCCAACTCATATTATGACACATGTATATGAGAAAGAAATGATCAATCTCAGTTGTCAATATTAGAAATAACAGAAGAAACCAGAAGACTCACATTTTGGACTAAGATGGAATAAATTTGAAAGTTTATGAACTAAAACAGAATAAATGATTTTATGACCAAAATGAAACCGACTCAGTAGTTTGAAGACAAAATGACAATTTGACCAAGTTATAATCCTGGGCAGTTATTAGAATAGTATTTAGATGTTGTTTAGTTCATGGAAAGGCAACTAGTATATATTATGGAATTAGCTTAGATGTATATAATGTTTTAAAGGGGGAACTAATTAATTACTTTACCTCCAACAATTGTTTGGATTGGGGAGATTGGGGGAGAAGGGGAGGGGAGGGGGAGATTAGAGAACTCTCCCCCTTGTTCGGGGAGAGAGACAATGAAGGAGGAGAGGAGGGAGGGTGAGAGAGGATAAGGGAGGATTTAAATTCTAGTGCAAATTTGAAATACCCCAATTTGGGGTATTTAAGAGGATTTTAGAACTCTCCCCATTTTTTTTGTAACAATTTTTAATTTAAATAGTCATTATGGTCTTCAAACTATGAGGTTAGTTTCATTTTGGTCCTATAGTTATTTTTTGTTCTGTTTTGGTGGTCCTTAAATTATGGGATATTTTGGTCCTCAAACTAATCTTTGTTTCTTTTGATTCTCAAACTATTTTGTTTTATTTTGGTCCTCAAACTATTTTTTACTTTATTTTAGTCCTTAAACTATTTTTTATTTTATTTTGGTCCTCAAACTATTTCTTATTCCATTATGGTCCTCAAATTATTTTTTTTGTTTTGGTCCTCAAACTATTTTTTATTTTATTTTGGTCCTCAAACTTTTTTTTGTTTTGGACCCGCCTCGAAAAATTTGGCTCGGGCCAGCCCGGTTGGGAAAAATCAGTCCGGGCCGACCCAATCAAAAAAATTCGGCACGGGCCGGCCTTGTCGAAAAAATTAGTCTCGGGCTGGCCCAGTCGTAAAAATTCGGCTCAAGCCGGCCAGATCAGAAAAATTCAGATCGGGCCGGCCTAGTCGGAAAAATTCGGCTCGAGCCGGCCGTGTCAGAAGAATTTGGCTCGGGCCAGCCTGGTCGACAAAATTCGGCTCGGGCCAGCTCGGTCAGAAAAATTTGTCTCGGGTCGTCCCGGTCATAAAAATTCAGCTCGGGCCGGCCAGGTCGAAAAAATACAACTCGGGCCGGCCCGGTCGAAAAAACTTGGCTCAGGCCGACCAGGTCGAAAAAACACGACTCGGGCTGGCCAGGTCGAAAAAATACGACTCGGGCCGGCCTAGTCGGAAAAATTTGGCTCGGGCCAGCCTGGTCGGAAAAATTCGGCTCGGGCCGACCCAATCGGAAAAATTCGGCTCGGGCCGGCCTAGTCGAAAAAATTCGGCTCGGGCCGGCCCGATCGAAAAAATTTCACTCGGGCCGGCCAGGTCGAAAAAATACGGCTCGGGCCAACTGTTGGGAAATCACAGAGGGAGCGCAGCGGAAAAA
>QANZ01039552.1:0-12907 GCA_003254925.1 Chamaecrista fasciculata
AAAGTATGTGCCCTTTCTATATATATATACATACATATTATCTCTGAAGGTATGTGCCCTTTTGGTTGTCATTCTTCTGAAAGTGTCCTTCATTGCCTCTGGGATTGTGAGCTTGCCAACTGCTTCTGAGGCAAATTGTGGAACTTGAACATCTTAATTTTTTCTTTACGCTTGATCTGAAGAACTAGATTCATGTTAATCTCCTTTCCATGGGCCGTGGAGGTATGGTCTCTAATTATATATGAGATTTTGTTTTTGCTTATGGGTGTTGAATTTTGTGGAAGAGTAGATGTTCTAGAGTTTTTGTAGGTGTTGTGTGTACCCTTCAGGGCCTACTGAAACAGTGGAAAACTGCCCTCTTTGACCACAAAATTTTCATGAAAACAAAGGCCTATCAGGATCCTGTTGCAAGGAATACCGATCCACATTAAATGGAATGCCCCGAATGATGGTATTTTTAAATTTAATGTAGATGGTTTTGTTATTTATAATGGTAGAAGTGCGTGTTGAGATATCCTTCATGACTCTATGGGGCATTGGAGATATGGTTTTGTTCATAATATTGGTGTTTCTTCTATTACCATTGTTGAATGCTATGCTATATCCTCAATGCTATTCGCTTGTCTGTCAATTTGGGCCTTTCTCATGTGATTATCGAGTCTAATTCTGCGATGGCTGTCCAGTTTATGATCAATGGGGTTACCTCATCTCATCCTTGCTCCAACTTAGTTGCCCAGACTCACAATATCCTTATGGGAAGTGATATTTATGCTGAAATTATTCATGCTTTTCGTGAGGCAAACTTTGTTACGGATTGGCTTGCAAGTCATGCTCACTCATTTCTTATTGGTGTGCATGATTTGCCTACTACGTCTCCTGGCAGTGCTGAGCTCTTAGCGAATTATTGTAGAGGAGTTTTCTTATCCCGCAATGTGCTAGGAGAAAGTATGACTTAATGTATGTATGAGTATGAATGTAGAAGAAAGAAGGTTGTGGAGTGTGTAAAATATATTAAAAAGGATAATTAATTATGATCAATGATGATTTTTTTTGTCGGTTCAATAATTAATTATGCAAAATACGAATTTTATAGTCTCTCGTTTTTCTTTTGGCCACAAATTTTTATATAGTCTCTCGTTATTATAATCATTCATATCAACATTTATTTTTATCATGTACTTTTTTTTCTTTAGAAAACCTAATTTTTGGTTCCTGAATTGTTACTGAGTCAACGATTTAGTCCTTAAATTATAGGAAAATATGAATCACTCCCTAAATTTTACACCATCGTCAATTTTTTAGTCCCTAAATTGTAAAAAAAATACAAATGAGTCATTGAATTTTACACTATTGTCAACCTTTTGGTTCCTTAATTATAGGAAAATACGAATCAGTCCCTGAATTTTACACCACCATCAACCTTTTAGTCCTTGAGTTGGTTCGTATTTTCCTACAATTTAGAGACTAAAAAGGTTGATAGTGGCGTAAAATTCAGAGACTAATTCGTATTTTCTTACAATTTAAGGACCGAAAAGTTGACGATGGTGTAAAATTAAGGGATTGGTTTGTATTTTCCTACAATTCAGGGACCAAAAAGTTGACGGTAGTGTAAAATTCAGGGATTAATTCGTAATTTTTTACAATTCAGGGACTAAATTGTTGACACAGTTACAATTCATGGACCAAAAAGTAGGTTTTCTCTTCGTTTTATTAATAAATTATATAATGGCCAAAGTGCGAATTTGGTCCTATAACTTTACTTCAGTTCCCAAATCAGTCCTATAACTTTTTTTGTCTCGAATTTGGTCCTGTAACTTTTCTCCAGTTCCCAAATCAGTCCTACAACTTTTTTTGTCTCAGTTTTGGTCCCATATGTTTTGAAAACCTCCCACCATTAGTCCTCTGTCTATTTTAAATTACAGTTTAGTCTTGAAAACTTCAAGTCCCTTTCATTTTAGTCCCTAACTATCAAAATAAAAGTGAAAGAGCATCCCTGAAGATTCTCAAACCTTATATCTTGGTCCCTAATCCATGAATTCTTCATGAAATAGAATAGGAATGCAAAAACAACACAAATTAAAGCAAATGACAGAGGGACCAAAACTGAAAATGCAGAAAATTTTAAACCCACCGAAAAATGCCCCAAACTCGCCAAAAAACGTACGAAAGTCGCTCAATTTTCACTAAAATCTCACTCAAGTAATCGTACTCAAATGCTTTAAAAAAGTGAAAGGGATTTCAGAACTTCTCTTTCGGAATCACCAAATGTAAGGGAATCTTCTATGACCTCCCCCCTCAAAAGTTTGGATTTTCGAAAATTCTTTTTTAAAACATTTGAGGGCGATTATTTGAGTGAGATTTCAGTGAGAATTGGGGTTTTCAAATGAGTTTTTGAGTTTCTCGGCGATTTCCGTACGTTTTCCGGTGGGTTTTAAATTTTGGTCCCTCTGTCATTTGCTTTTAATGTGTTTTTTTTTTTGCATTTCTCTTCAATTTCATGAAGAATTCATGGATTANATAAAGCATTTTAGGACAGTTTAAATCCATATTGAAATATCGTAGAGAGAAGAAAATATAAGTCAATTAACAAAGTCGTGATTGACTGATTGTTAATATTTTGGTTTTGGTATTTTGCTCTTGTTAGCAGGCAACGAAAGACACTACATCACAATTCACAAGTATCACCACTCACCACACACCATCTTCTTCATCTCTGTCTCTGATTTCTCTGTTTCTTCGATACAGACTCCTCTCTCTCTCTCTCTCTTCCCAAATTCTTCTTTGGCTTCTCCATCTCACCTTATTGCAAGAAGAAGTAGAAGAGGTTGTAATCCATGACAGAACACAGGAATTGCTTGCCTCCGGACTTAATTCTCCTCAATGTAGCTCTCGCTTTCATCAATGGCCTTCTCGCTCTTATTGCATTTGCTCAGGTCTCACTTATTCATCTTCCAATTGTCTTTTTTTGTTTTCATCTGCGACCTCCATAATTTTGTGTTTGTTACTCACCATGTCTTGTGTGTGTGTGTGTTTTCCCATACTCAATGTATTGAACTGATGAGCAATAATTGTCGCATAATTTGTTGCTCGAGCGTAAGCTGGAGATTAATATTTCAAAATCCCTTGGTTGTCTATTTTCTTTCAGTGTCTCAGATTCAATCCTTTCATATTGGAATATGAAAATGATAAGGCAAACGGGTTTGTTTGTTGTTGGTTATTAAGAGAAGGAGGAGAATTAATAAGTTAGTGGATTATCAATCTTAAATGCAAAAGGATGAAAACTAAAAAAAAAACACATATAAAAGTACAAGGCAAATCCCTAAAACCAATGTATTCATAATTTTCTTCTTGTCGTACGTACTTCCTGGCTTAAACGAGCAGGGGGTGATCAATTCTATCAGCAATGTTTCTCAATTTTAGCAGATTACTTGAATTTTTCCTTCAACTTTAAATTGTGGGATTTTGCTTAGGTGAATTCTTAGTTATGCATCAAAATCTTGCCTATCCTTTTCTCTCAAGGAAAAGAGTTAAAAAGAAAAAAAAAAAACCCTCCTATTAGATGATACAAACAGCCCTTTGATTATGATTTGAAGGATTTTGGGTGTTAATCATGGATTTTGGCAGACTTCTATTCTTCAGTTTCATCATCTTGTTGAAAAACATGACAGTCTAAATGCTTATGGTTTTTCTTAGCCTTTTTAATTTTCCCTTTCCATGCTGGAACTATAGCTAATGAAATGGGGCAATCTAATCATTCTTGCTTCTGCTACTGCCACAATGCTTTGCTAGATAAATGCCAAATTAAATTTTACATAGAGGAATAACACTCAAGAATAATTAATGCTTTTATTTTTTACTTACTATCTGTCTGACATAATTTAGCACTATCTTGTGGCAGCTCATGAGGATTCATATGAGAAGTCAACAAGATGGTTGGACTCGCCAAAAAGTAACTGCCATCTCATCACCTTTTCCAAATTCTCATGTTTCCATTTCTATAGTTTTAGATGGCATGCTCTTATCTGCAGTATACTGTAAAAGTATTGTGTCATCTATAATACATTAACAATTAAAAACTATGAGCTTTACTTAAACAATGCAATTGCGAAAATGGTTGTGGTATCCATGCAGTATGATATCTGAATTTAAAAGGTACCTGCCAAATTTCAGGCTTCACCTAGCAGAAATGTTCTGATGTTAGATATTTTGTTTTGATGGGTTATAACTTATAAGAGGACTGCAACTATGTGGAGGCCTGTTTTGTTATATCTTCCATACTACAAGAGTTTGAAGATCATGCTAAGTTGCGAAGAAACATGAAAGTAAATAATGCCTTGATCTGAGACAAAAATCCGTGTGTAAAAGAAGATCTTTGTTTCTGGTGTTGGACAGGGAATTTTCCTTGTTAAAATGCTGAATAAATTATTTTTGCTGTAAAAATATGTTTTTAAAATTTTCGTAAGTTGAAGAACTTCCATTTTTTTTCAAAACTAAACCTGAAGAGGAATTATTATAGAAATGTGACTGAACAGGCAATTCATCTCCTCTTAAATAGTAATGTGTCTCCACCATCAGAAAACAGTTTTCTATGCCATAAATTCCTTTGTTAAGAACAGTTTAATACCTCAATCATGGTTATAAGATGAGCATTACTGGCCATCTTAAGTTTGTCCATCATCTTGCAGTTGTTTCTATTTGGTTTCTAAGTATCTTATTAAACTTGGTCGAATAAGGAAACTTATGTAGCCTTCCTCCTTTGCAATTCCCCTTCTACATTTGAAATGAAGATACAAATCTTAATCCTGTCAAAACTGTGCCCACGTTTGCGTCCATGCTGGACTAATCTTTCTTGTTCTGGTGTGCTTATCAACATTAAAATACTAGTAAAAAATAATTTAGCTGTTATAGATTTTTTGACTGTGTTGACTGCTGTTTTTCAGGTACTCCATCTCATGATTGGCTTTTCCAACATAGGTATTGCTGAGGTTCTTTAATTCATGCCATGAACAAATTTTGCGGTATCACTTCTTATGAAAAAAATTTCTGTGATAAAAGAACAAAATTTGTCTCATGCCAGAAAGGGAAAGAAAACTTTTAAACAGAACATCACATGCCCTGTACAACTTATATGTGTAGTGGAGTTGTCCCATCCCTTTGTTTATTAAATAAAGTGACTCCTTTGTATGAGAAATGAACTCATAATTTTTGCTTGTTTTCCATTAAAAGTTGATTATTTCAAAGTTGAAATCAAATTATTAACTGTGAAAGTTGATTTAGACACTTTTCTTCTTCACGTTTGCACGTTCCTTGCATCCATTATAACAGATATAAAATTCCATAATTTAGATTACTCTGTTCATTTAAGTCATTTTAGTAAATTAAGAATGCTTCTATCCTGGTTTTATTGAAGCTGTTTACTGAGGTAAGTCAAGTTAGTCAAAATGGAAGATTTAGAGGCTATCACTTATCATGTGCTCCCTCCATGTCATGCTGCCAAACCATTGGAGTAGTAGTATAAACTTTCTCATCCGGGAGTAATTTAAATATAAGGCTAAACGCCATTTCTATTGATAGCTAAATTCTATTTTCTTAAGATTCTATCATGAGTGTGCAATTCTTGGAGCTTACAAACATGTGATTCAATATTTTTTCTTTCTTAGAAAGGAGATTTAGTATGTAAGAATATCATGCATAGTTGGCTTATATATAGGATTGACATTTATAGTTGACTAATGTTTTTAAGTTTTCTCTTGGCAGGGTACCTTGTATATTTTATATCTACTATTGTTGCTACTTGTAACAGGTGGCATTGCTGGTCTCGTGCTTGTGGTTTTATCCTTATGGGTATGCTTTGTTTACCTATGAAATTATGTGCATTATGCAGCCAAAATGTCTGTTTCCAAATTCTGTTTGTTGAGACTTGAGTGGATACCATTCGTTTCTAATGAGGAGATATTGCTGCAGCCTCCCCAAAAATCTTGTTTTTGGCAGTGTTTCTCCTAATATTATCATTCTGGTATGTGATTATGTAATTCTACAAGAAAATTTAATTTTACTATATCTTTATTTTCTGTTAGACCTGCATTAGTTAAATCATACACTAGAGAATAGGGAGAGAAGAAAAGGGCTGGACCCAAGGCAATGGGCTTAAAGCAGAAGAAACAAGAGTCTAATGGAGGAAAGAGAAAAAGAAAAAGAAATGATGAGCTGGACCCAGTGGGAAATGTAGTGGTTGTGGTAGGTATATATAGCATAAGTTGTTAGGAGTTTAAGGTGGGGAATTGGTAGGGTTTTGGGGAGTGTGCTAGCCTCTCGAAAGCTGGCTTTGGTGTGCTGTTTTTGTTTACTGTTTTATCCACTCTTTATCAGCACCTTGGCTATTCCCAGGTGCTCTTTATGTTCATGTTTCTATAATACATAGCAGGGTTCTATCATTTCCTCTCATAGTAAATTTCACAAATATATTATCATGAGTGGAGATACATGCAGTACCTCTAATCTTCCCATAATACTTGTAGCAGTAAGATCATGGGACATGTTAGGATTTGAAAAGCTTGATTCAGGGCATGTGTATATTAATAGGGTTGGAATAACGATGGCCTGAGAATCTATTTTAGATAATGGGCTAGGGAGATTGAGATTATAATGGTAAATTGAAGAATTTAGGAACTTATACCATGCCAAATATTTTTTTCTCTTAATTCTATATTATAAGCTGACTTTATGTGCTAATGATTAGGGATTTTATTGTTCACAGTTTTAGAATTTCAAAGGGTGGAAAGGTGTGAAACGATATTAAAGGAGCTTGAGATTTGGTTTTCTTATTTTCTATTTCATAATGGACCACTCTGGACTGCATTTAGTGGGAGGTGCTAGCTGGCTTCTAGTGTTTTGCCTTGCTGACATGACACTTTGGGGCATAAGGACTCTAATTAACATATGCTACATTTTATTTTGGGTGTCTTAATTAAATAAGTCTAGACTTCATTTGCAAAAATATTTAACACCGGTCACTCCTTAATAGAACTTTGACTTGTTCTTGTTGCAGCAACAATATTTTTGTTCGTACATTTACATGTTTAAATAATTTATTTTAGCAGCATGCTTTTAATGCATAACATCAATAGTATGAAATATATATAACATCACAATCAAATAAATTTGTTGGACTATACATCCTATATGCAGCTACTTCTAAATTGAAACTTCAATTCATGAGATACATGTATGTCTTTATTGGTGATAATTTTATAGGGTCGACCTTTGCCATCAGTCAAATGAAGAAGAAGAAGAAGAAGAAGAAGATAATGATGAGAATAGCATGCAACAGGCCTTATTGGAAATTATGAAGAAGGAACCCGGTTCACCTCATGTGAAAGACCACAGGAGATGCTGCTCATTTCAAGGCATTCATGCTGGTACCCGGCAAAAATATGTCATTGTGGTAATGGAGAAGAAGTTACCTCATTAGGCATATATGTAATTATACATAGGTCTAATCAGTCGTTTGATTTTTGAAGCATTTCCTTCCTCCAGATTGTTGTTATGATCTTTATTGTGATGATGTCATTTGCGGTGATGATATGTATTGGAGATACAGAAAACCTAATAAATCCTTCTGTGGTTGCTCAGGTATGGAACATTTTCCTTCTTCATGCATCATCCTATCCTTTTTTTTTTGAGTTTATCTCTGTAGTTGCAATGTGCAAATTCTGAAATTTTTTTATTACTGAGCATTCTCATAGATGTTTTACTAATAATTAAACCTTTATATATTCAGGGCCAACAAAAAAGAAGTCTTCGTATATAGTATTCACATATACATTACAGTCTATATAGTATAATCATTTCTGATTTGAGACATACACATTGTCAGAATTCAATATGAAATCTATTATTTTCTTCCTTAAGGAATGATTTATAAATTATTGCACTTAAAAATTAACCTGAACTTAATCAATTTCAGTTATGTCTTATTCTTGGTAAATTTCTTGAGTGTTCATTTTTTATCATAGTTTGTTCGTTCTGCCTACATATCATATTATTCTACATAAAGCCATAACATTGTGAGGCCTTAGTATGCTGTTTTTTTTTTTTTAAATAAGATAAATGATGCTAGTTGTTAATCTGTCAATAATTGCAACATGTGCAGGTATATGAAAAGCTTCTTGCAGTAATATCACTTTTATTGGCTGCAGCATTAGGCTGCTACAGTAAGCATTCTTCTTCCCTTTTATAGTTCCACTAGTATTACTGGCTAATCTCTTAGCTTATGATCCTAATTGTGAATTGTCTGACCCTCTATAGGTTTCCTTCTATTCTTCAGACTGAGGAGTGTACGATCTGAGAAAGCTTCATCGGAAATGTGGAAGGTATCTTGTAAAACTTATTGTTAGCTTCATTTTTACTTGCTCTACACTTACTGCCTCTGTTGAAATTATTGCTGGTGAGTCCTCTCTCTCTGCATATAAATCTTGTTCTGAAATATTTGCTGCCACTTGCAGGTTGTCAGTTTAGCAATTGTTTCTGTGATATGTTTATCAACAACCACATTGGTTGCTTTTCTCACCGATATTCCTGTAAGTAGTTGATTTGTAGTTAGCTTTGTTAGAATGTGTATGGTTGGACGTGGACTTGAGAATTCCTTTATTTATTGCTGTTTTAACTTCATTTCTGAGTTTGAACATACTGGCAGCTTTTCTACCATTGGCATCTGAGGATCATATTTGGAGTCAGGGCTTTAGTTTTTGTGATCCTCTATCATTTTGTAGGTAAGTTAATCATTTTTTCATGACCATTCCGAATATGATTGTATAAATGGAAATTACGTATAGGTATCACATACACTCATACCAGATGTGCCTATTTCTCTCTCTCTCTCTCTTAATTGTTAATTTTTAATATTTTTATGAAAGCTACTAGTTCTAAAGAAACATGGCAAGGCTTGATTTTTCTTAATCACGTCTTACATTATGTCTAGCATTAAGATAGCTACAAAGAGTCCCTCCGAATTGCTAAAGGATTTTGTGACAAATCATGATAATTAGTTTTTCTATTTACTTTGTTAGGTTCTTGTTTGCCATCAGCTTATTTGTTATGGATCATCAGAGAATTGCCACCTCCAATCACAGTTCATAGACCAGAACAACCAACAACATATACTTTTACTAGTGAAGGCCATTCTGACACGAATCAGCCTCGATACTGGATCACTGCAACATGTTCGACAAATCATGTGTGTTGACTGTTGCTGTATTTTCTCATTTGAGTATACCATCTGAATTGAATTCTGTTATACTTTTTTGTCAAAGCCACTTGATTTGCTTAAAATTTAGAGTGTAAAATTGAAAGCTTCATCATCATGTATAATAATAGGTCTCACATGAAAAGCTTTTGGAATGCAGGGATCAAGAGCAAGTCCTATATAAGAGAAGTTTGTGAATGGCTGAGCTCTGGCGCTAATTCCTCACTGCTGAAGAAATATTGACATAACTTGATTACATGATGAGATTTGACAGTGAGAGGGGATCTCAAAGCACTATCTATTGGCTTGCTTCCTTCAATCATTGATATATAGGCTGCCACACACTCACTTGAAACGTTCCAATGTGCATGCACATTAAAATAGTTAGTGTTTGATTTCTGCTCATTTGTAAATAAAAATATCTTTTTGTACATGCCATCATTGTACAGATATATGGTGTCGTCTTATAAATGCTTTGTAACTACAAATGTGAGCATGCCAATTACCGACAGATACAAGACGCAATCGGTTGAAAAGGTTAGGTCCATGTGGTTTGGCCTAATTACATATTGGATTCCTATGGTTTGACGTAATCACAAATTGGGTCCCCATGGTTAAAAAAAAAGTTACAACCAAGTGTATTGTACTTTATTCCGTTACCATAAAAGGGTCTTGAGGTATGTTTTTACAAAAAAAAAAATTAATAGGAGTTCAGGTTTTTCTCTCAATCTAGTCCTTGATCAATTACTAATTGGCCAAGAAAAGTGTCTATCTTCTCAAATAAATCTCTGGGCCAATAAAGAGACAAAAATTGATGCCGAAAAAGAAATGTTTTGGGGTGATGAATGGAATTTCTCCCTTGAGGCTTGAATGCATAGATCGTGTTCTTTCTTCTTCTATAGTCTTCTCCCTCTGTCATTCCTTAATGTCGTAGTGGCGTCATTCACATGCTCCACGCTTTTGCCTCAAACCAAAAATCAACTAGACCAAAATGAGTGAACCAACTTGGTATTTTCTCTCTTAACTTGAGCCACATTTCATCTATAAATAATAGGAGATTTAGGATTTAAGGGTTGACAGCGAGAAAGAGGGCAGGAGAGACGTCAAAACTAGCTAAAATGGAAGAAGAAAACAGAGAAAAGTTGAGAGAAAGAACCAAGGAAATTAGATAGAAGAGACTTCGAAATTGAAATTATGAGAGTGAAACGAAAATAGGAGAGAAGATGAAATTGAGTGGGAAACGCAACTAACAGGAAATTCTTTAATAAGATGATGGTGACCCTCCAATCCTTCATATGAGTTTTCTTCTTTAAAAGAAGGGTAAATTATACAGAAGGTCCTTGGCTCATTTTTAGATAGGTCCCTATTCTTTTCATCCATTATAACAAATATACAATTCCATATTTTAGTTTACTGTGTGTCATTTGAGGAGATTCAGAAAGCTTCTATCCTGGTTTTATTGAAGCTGTTTACTAAGGTAAGTCAAGTTAGTCTCAATGAAAAGATTTAGAAGTTATCACTTATCATCTGCTCCCACCCTGTCATGCTGCGAAACCATTGAAGTTGTAGTATAAGCTTTCTCATCTGGGCATAATTTAAATATAGTGCTATAGGCCATTTCTATTGATAACAAGAATCGAAAACTTTTAAACAGAAAGAGAGAGCAGGCAATCGAGAAATATGTAAACGAATGAGAGTGGGAAATGCTTATAGGAAATTAAAAAACATACCTCAATGTTAAGAGAAGTAAGATATGGTGCTTGCACAAGAAACAGAACCAATATTTCACCATAAACTTCCGTTAGCTTCAGATGACGAAGTATATTAAATGACGGAAAATCCGCAAAAGATTCTTTAGCAAAGAATAAGGCCTGTATCAAAAACAAATTGTTGTCTTTTGAAATTAAATGTTTTTTTTTTAAAGAATGAAGATGGAATGCCTATAATATATGTAATGTATATATATACCTCGGTAGGTGAAAGTTCAAGATGCTTCACTTTGTTGATGTTTAAGTTCTGTTGGAGAAAAATACACTCTTGGAGGCCACGTTCCATTTTTTCCTCTTCTAAGTAATGAGGATAAATTCCAAAAAGTTCATCACCAACAATTCTAACAGATGGGTTCGTTGAAAAATTATAGTTTACAAGACACCCGCCTTCGTCGATATCTATTTCTAGTCTTTGAAGCAATGGTACCTCAAAGCTCACACTCTGAAAACCATACCAACTAACACTAATGGATTTTAGCTCCTTCAAAAATGGAAAGCTAAGAATGATGTTTTGGGAAATGTAAGAGTCTTTTTCATAGTAAACTTTACAAAGATGTAACACAAGAGTCTGGAGATTTGGGAGGTGAACAAAATGGGGAAAAACTAAATTACCACATAATTCTAGGCAAAGATGTTCAAGTGTTTGGCAACTAAAAATACTACTTTTCTGGCAAAAAAACTAAAAATACTACTTTGGAAAGAAGAATGGCAACAAACATCAGGGTACCACCTCCTCTCTGATCAACGTGAGCTATCTCATTTGGTTTTTTTTTTTTTTTTGGCAATAGCTATCTCATTTGTTAGGTTAGGGAAAAAGAAGAAATGCGTAGGTTGGGCTTTGAAATTATTTCCAAGTTGGAGAATAGTAATACAGGTTCAGTAAAAGAACGTTGGCCCAATTTAAATTTATATGGACTTGGACCTGATTGATAGAGTTATTTTCTATTTTCATTTCTATTGATAATAAGAAATAATCAAATAACTAAAAGAAATGCGTTTGGTTATGGTTTCTAAAAATAAGCTTTAGAAAATATTTCTTAAATTTATGGAAATCTTGCTAGTGTCATTTCCACATTTCATTTTCAATAAAAATAGGGAATAAGAAGAAAAACATGTTTGGTTATAGTTTTCTAAACAATTTCTTGAAAACATTTTTAAAATTGGCCATTTTTTTGAAAACGTCTGAAAGACATTTTCGCCGTTTCCTATATAAAAGTTTGAAAACCGGAAACATAATTGAAAACGCAATAACAATATTGTAATTATAGTGAAAGAGTGAAACCACGGTATTATATTTGGATTATCTTTCTGAGTTTTGAGCAATGGTTGTTTGCATGTCTTTTCTCCTTAACCCTTTTTTTTCAATTCACGGCGAGCCATGAGAGAAAGAGATACACACTCGTTCTACACATGAATGTTGAAACGGGGGAAGGAGGAATCCACCAAGGGAGAAATAAAATCTAATACAAGCAGCCATCAACTCCCAAGATAGATCTACTAAGAGATAAAACTAAACTAACTCCATCATACAGAGAGATCCAAAACAAGGAAGAACAAAACTCATATTCAACATACTATCTTCCTAATTTCCAGAAGGAAAAGAGATCAAAACACACCCCGGCAACACACGAGGGTAGTAAAGATCTCAACAGAGAAAAATAAAAAGCAACACAAACCCAAATAAACAACAGAAAATATGCTGGCAGATCTTAAATAAGGCTTCGAAAAATATCTTCCCTTTCATCTGGTTGTTGTAGATCTGGGGAGCGTCGAAATCTTGTCATCATCTCTAAAGACTTCATCATCATCTTCAGAGTGCTCTTGGAGTCCGGATCTGATGGAAAAAGCTTCTATAAACATCTTCAAAAGTAAAAAAAAAAAAAAAAAAAAAAAC